>CALNHX010000588.1:0-311296 GCA_940337035.1 Agriotes lineatus | reverse complement strand
CCGCGTTGTTTACATTCATAAATATTCTGCGTAACTTTCTAGTACCACCGACGCGACGCTAGTACTCCGTGAGTATTTAGTGAAACCTTGACGACGGTGTTGGTAAGACGCCGACAATAAGGATGTCGTTTCCGAGAGAATAACTTGATTGCTGCTATTTCAGATTGGTTAGTTGCATAACTGTGAGTAGTGTATTTTTAGAAATGAATATTATGACGCGACGTTTGCTTTGAGCGATAACAATTTGTTCCGGTGTTTACTGGACAGATGAGTCAAGATTACTTTTTGACACATTTGACTCAATTCAATTACGTGTGTTATCAAAACCGAATTAAGTGTTTTAGTGGTTTTAAAATAAAATTGTAATATGACATCCATTACTTCTCGCCATCTATGAAGCAGATTTGCGTCAAAATGTCTGTTTATCGAGAAAATAATAACAGTGATACCAAGAAATATATCCTTATTAGAAATACATATGTTAATTGTGTTTTGCAATGTCAGAATACATATATTGATCATTATTTATAACAATTTGCATGAACACTCACATGATTACATTATTTGTCTACATTCATTATGCAATAATAATTATAAACCACCAATTTAACATTCGCTCAACCATGTTTTCGCAAGGTAATATTTATGTATAACGTTCGATTCTACCATGACATTGCTGGACCGCATACCACCATGATTACTCACAATGCAATCATGGAATTGAAATGGAAAACACACAAAAATAAGACTTAAAAACTGTGACCAAATGAAGAATTTTGTGCAATACACTGGATACAATGATCGTTTTTGTATTATACAAAATTTCAGTTTAAATCTGAACTATTCGCGTGGAATTTGTGCGTTTCCATTAACAATTATTTTAGTTTAACATTTTGCCCCACAATTCATAGCCGCCAATCACATTGGCCAAGGCTGGCAATCCCACAATTTTTGCATCGTTAGCAAAGAGTGACTGCACAACCACGTGCAATAAATCACAATAAAACTTGTACGATGAAGGGGCATGATTAGTCAATTAACAAACCAACCCAAGCCTCAATTAACGCCGTGTTTATCGCCAGCGGCGACAGCAATTGCTGCATTCGCGACAGCACAATTTTCGAATTTTCCGCCACCTGTTCGCGCCGGAAATCCAAATTTGGCGCGTCACCGCCGTTAGAATGGGTCTGGAAGTGTGTCTAATACGACAAAAAGTGTCACCGGATACCTCGGCGTCCGCATAATGACAGTTTGTTTAGTAGAGCGAAACCGAGTTTCGGCGTAAAAATGCACTGTTAGAAATTTATGGCGACGGTCGGAAAATAATTAAATTTCCGCGAACGCTGTGTCGCGGAACGCGACTTCCAAACGATTAAGTGCGCCAAGTGGCCTCGCAGATTAGGCCGTTAAATTAAGCTGAAACGGCCCAAGGTTAGCTTCGGTTCGTTCTTTTGGTTCCGTTGTGGCTGGTGTCAGTTGGCACTGATGTGCTTGTTTTAACCATAGAAATTGGAATTGCTGTTATACAATTTAGAAATTATTGAATCCTTGAAGAAACAGAACTCTGAAGACTTCGTTTTTTATTCAACTAATCGGTCTAAGGGTTGTGGATTAGAAGTAACGAAATCGGGGAGAGGCGATCGGCGGGCCCTTTCATATGGCATGTAGTTACACACACTTGCTCGTATACACAAAACAGCCAAATTCCATAATCAGACATGCATGCAAGAATAAACACACATTACGACATTTAGCAGCACATGTTCTAGATGATAGTACTTACAGGGAGTTTTGCGGACCCCCGCGGTGTCCCCATTGTAGCGTCTAGTAGAGTACCTTGTTCGGAAATAATTTCCAGGTGCACCGCCGATGATGTGCCTGTATAACCTGCAATACGGATGCTTACCGCATCTAGTGACTACTAGCCGAATGCTAACTAGACCAATGAGCTACAACTCATGTCAGTGTGATATGCATCTGCGGTTGCTGCCCCCGCAGAAAATCGAAATCGCAAAACGTCCGTGGGAAATGAGCATCCTATGGATATCCAAATGCGCTTTCTGGAATCGCTGATAATCTAAGTGCTCGCCGGATGTTCGCTATCCCAGGTAGGATAGTACTATGAGCGGTACCCGGTTTTGCACCAACCTAACAATAAACAATGAACAACGACCCAAGTAACAAAGCTCTCGACAACCAATACCGACAATGAAACAGTGTCCAACGTTCACTGGAAAGCTACTCAATAAATAATATCTATTACAGACCTCATTATGTCATTCCGATTAATCCACGTTACTACAAGTAACAGTTCAAAAACACATACTAGTTCTCAGAGCAAAATTCCACCCTCGGTCGGGTCAGGTTTCACGTCTACACATGTACGATCTCGGCCGCTAACTGACTACCCAACCCCGAAGCTATCTCCGATTCTTTAAAAAATATTTAAAACGTATTATATTTCAGCGGTTGGTTTAGTTAAAGGCCCATAATTATGCGTATACTAATATGTGATAGAATATTTTCAAACAACTCAAAGAGCACAAAAGTAAATATTACAATAAAGGCATTTTAAAACCTCATGTAAAGAACTATTGGAGTAACCTGTATTATATATCAGTACATTTAAGAATCTACGAATACTTACCTGTTCTGCAAATCTGTTTTGAACATTAGTTTGAAATACGACTCCTGCAATCTGTGAGTTATATTTGAACAAGGCGTCTGGTATGCCTTAATATGTGAATGATTATTTGCCCTGTTTGTCCGGTTATCTAGCTCAGTGTATACATACAACCCCCCTGACTACCTCAGTCGTGGTTGTGAGTCTCAATATATATAAAAAAAGGAAATTTGGTATTCATTGCAGTTTTCTCGGACTGAAACTGACTTCAAGCAATGCACAAGAAAGGCCAATAATTGGTTTACACAAATCTATTGAATTTCAAAACCCATACAAAACAGAAACAGGATTCAGTCTTAATATAAGCTACGTGCAAGATATCTGGATCAATTTGCTTGCACGTACACAACATATATGAGATAAGTATAAAAACGTATTAAAATAATGTTGAAATAATAAAAACTCAAATGCCAACATGTTTCGAAGACGACCCTAGTCAGGAGCCTGCACTTTTAAAGCTGAGCGCAATTTACACACGTACTATTCGCTGATGGAACACATTCTTGCGCACTTGCAGAAGCTTCTCACAGTTGAACGCAAGCCTTATCGCGTTGTGACTGTAAACATTTTCCGGTATCAAATTTACCTTGATGTGGGCCTATCCGAAATGCTGTGTCCCATCCTGGCTGCCGTCGTGCGTGGAATACAAACACACGAACAGCTATAGCGGGATCGCGGAACTGCTAACTGGCCGATAACCTGACGTCAAGAAATACTCGAACATCACAAATGCACCCTTTGGATGTCGTAATTACCGTACCTTTTTTATGCACGTTGAAGAAGGCCAGCAAATGCTGCCTTGTGAACCCCACCAGCAAATTACTTTCTGCGAGGCTGTCGAAGCCGCTTCTATATACTTTTCTCTTCGTATGGCGAAATTAGTTCGCCGTCGGCGCTCCGCCACAAGATGAGTATCCACAAACTTAGAAGAGCCGCAAGCATATCCGCCCTCAATTTTGGACGGCCCGCGACTGTTCTTTGTAAAATCTGCATGACTTGAAATTCACCGCACAATACTTTTACTATAGCTACAGGGTCGATTTTCACGCACATTTGATTGTATTAAACACATAAAATGCTTAAATCTAATAAAAAAGAAAATAGATATAAAAATATAAGTTGGCATTTGCTTTTAACATGAAAATAACCATAACAGGCAAGGGAATATACCAAGGTCCGTTTCAAGTGCAACTACGTAACCAACGCTTATTATAAAATCTGAAGAATTAACATATGCACGACAAATTCGCCGAAGGAATAAAAAAAAGAACGTACGATAACAAACATACGTGTTAAAATCACTAATTTAGTAAATGAATTCAACATAGAAAATCAATTGATTTTGAATTTATCGTGTTACACTTGTAATGTCGAGGATGTGCGTGGCTTGATACATTGATAAATGGGTGCGAACTTCTTCTGAAAATGGAGATGATTTCGTATAAAAATCAGTTGGGTAAAGACATGAAAGATGGTTATTACTATTTCTTAGGCGCCACTGAGTTGTTTAGTTTAGATGTAAATTGCTACGTTCTATTGAACACACGGTAATACAAGGGGCATATCTCAGCAGACCCGTGAATCTTTAATAGTACGGGAGAGAGTTTTCTAAATATTTCTGGAGATAGTCAAGTTATAGGCAATTGTGAAGATTGTCAGATACTTTCAGGTTCTAAAATATTATCTTCTTACCCGAGGATTGAAAGAGATTTCCCAAGCTTGTCAGAAATTTCCAACGACAAATACAATACTGGGACCGCTGTTAGAGATTTCAGCAGAGTTCAAAACATTCATAACATTTTTTAGGAGGATTTATAACAACTGCCAGTTATTTTCAGTGCTTTAAACATGCGCAAAGGCTAATGAGGTTTCTAAAGAATTCTATAAATTTAAAAAAACGCCTTAGAGCTATTCACAGATTTTCCTGAAATGTACAGCTACTGGAGATTTCCGAAAAATTGCATTGATTTCAAACTAAATATTTTCAAAAACTATTGGGAGTTGTCGAGGCTATCAGGCATTTTCCGCGATTGGTCAATATTTATAAAAATATTAAAAGTAAGATTGCTGGAAACTAACAGAATTTCCAAAGATTTCCACAGTTACCACACAGCCAAAAATTCTAAATGAACATGAGAGATTTCCAGAATGTTTGGCAGATATTCTAAATACGGTGTCATACTTTCAAAAGATATCGGAGGCTTCCAAAGACTATCGGAGATACTCAGTAGCTGCTAATACTTTCCAAAGATTGTAAGGACAGAAGTACAGACTTGATTTCCAGAATTCCCAAATGTTAATACATATAAGTTTTTATAGACTATCAGAAATGTTTAACGATTGATTGAGCTTTGCAAATATTACTAGGGGTTTCCAAAGATTACGATATATTTTTAAATTCTAGAAGGGATTTTCAAATACTTTTATGGATTTTCAAAGTCTGTTAGAAATGTACAGAGACTCCTAGAGATATCCAAAGACGGTTAGAGACGTCTAAGAAGTTAAAAATTAAATTAACCGTTATAATTTTCAGTGTTCAGCAGATTGGTAGATATTTTTAAAAACTCTCAGGATACCAAATATTGACCAATATTTTTTAAAACTCCAAGAAATTGCCCAAGATTTTTGAAATTGCTAGAAATTTTCAAAAACCTAAATATTCTCAAAGGTTTCTACAGACTGCTAAAAATTATTTAATGTTTCCAAAAGCACAAATTTGCAATATAAATGCAGATTTATGAGTATTACGTTTTCAGTTTTTCCTGTAGTTTGGTAATATTTATAATTTTAGGCAAAAAAAGTGTAAGGAATATTCTGGCAGTATTTACATTAATCCCTGTATTTGTCCAGTTGTAGGCCTTTATAATCGTCTATTCTGAAAGTTTTAACACTAATATATTTTCAATATTTTGAAGCTTTCTAGTCGTGACTTTTTCTTATAATCACCTTGACGTTATTCGAAGCCACCTGAAAGATTAAATTACGGCTCTTTGTAAAAATTACTCGTACAATATTTTAAGCAAACTATTTAATTTGTAAATCTTTATTTATATTTCTAAATTAAATTAACGATATTGTACGATTGTATATCTAGGCATACCCATTATTAAATATTTCAAAAACACATTCGCATTAGCATCATGCTGAAACCCGAAGGTGACTTGGATAACAAATACAGTCTAAAACAGTTAAGGTTGTTATTAGTTCTAGCTACCCTCTATTAGCTTAAGTTATTTGACGTTGATTATAAGCACAATACCTACACATCTAGTATTTCATACGGAAAATAATTAATTTAGCAGGATCTTGCAGCTCCAGCCGAGTAAATCAATGTCGACTTCAATTATTTCAACCTGCAACCTAGGATTAATAGCGGTTTTACTGGGATAGGATTTTAGAAACGTTGCGTTGATAACCACTGCGTATTTCTGTAGAAAAAATGGAATTTTAACTCGCAGTGATTAAGAAGGCATAAAAATAAGCAAAATTACTGAATTTGTAATATAAATACATTTTCTTCTCATAACCTACTTATAAGTCGGATCACTGTGGTGCACAAGTTGCAATTCTCATATAAATTTCGAAGGAGGAAGATTAAGGTACGCCACTGCTTGTTTATTTGGGCAAATTGATATTTATTGCTGCTTCAAACTCAATTAAGAAATTACGTAAATGTCGTTGTGCCTCCAGATTGTAATAATTTAAAAGTGTGTTCATCGCATAAACATATGTTTGTGACTTTTTAATCAGCATTAATTATGAGCAACTTAGACAAAGGAAATCAGGACCACATAGGATTGCAGTTTTTTACATCCTGAACAATCTTGAAATATCTATAGGCCAGTCATTTAAAACATCGTAGGTCGCAAAAAATTGCACTGCGCTGATTTTTTGGTATGTTGTAAGGATAGATACCAATAGTGTAAAACCAAGTTTGCAGCTTCGAAAGACCTGTGCTAACTGCGTGGTGCTCGAAAAACCTTTTTTTTTGGACTTTTTTTAGTTTTTGGCTTATTACCTCTAAAAGTTGTATCCTACGAAAAAAGTCGTCCTGTACACTTTTAAAGTAGATAAAATTTTATACAATTTGAGTGTGACAAGAGTTTTGTAGGTCGAATACGTCCAGAGATACAGCGGTTCAAAGATTGGCTATTTTTTTCAAAAAGTTCGAAATTGTAGTTTTAGCCACCTTCCGAGCAGAATATCGGTTAAAATGCTCATCCTACGAGGAAGGTCATGGGAGATAAAGTTGTAGAGCAGTTACTTAGCTTCAATTTAAGTATAAGTGTAACCCTATAGGTCCAATAGTTCACTTGTTATCAGGAAAAAACTAAAAATTAAGGAAAACGGATTTTTCAAGAAATGGAGCTGGAGAGGATGTCGACCTCTTGGTGCTCCTTAATGGATTGGGCTCCAGCATACAAAATGTTTTCTTTCAAAAAAGTGGTAGGGGTGGAACCGGTTGTGAGCAGTTCTCTTCAACATCATTCATTCGAGGAAAGCTCTCATTACTCCCTGGGATAGAGTTGTTCCTTCACGCCTTCACTGGTTGCGACACCACCTCTGCCCTTTTCTGGCAAGGGAAAACGAAGATGTTAGGCGTCCTTTCAAAACAGCCAGACCTTCTTGACGCGGCTACCACGTTTCTCAACCATGACGCCACTCATGAGGAAATAGCCTCTGCTGGCAATAAATGTCTCGTGGCGCTGTATGGTGGGGGAGAAGGCGACTCTCTCCACGCCCTGCGTTACGGGATATTTGTCCGATCTGCTGCCAACGCCAAAGTCCACCTCTCTCGTCTGCCCCCAACCGAAGAGGTTGGTGCCCAACATTCCTACAGAACCTACCACCAGGTGCAGAAGTGGTTAGGAGTAGATAAAGAGCCCACCAACTGGGGGTGGACAAGGAACCAGCAGGGACTGACACCGGTGACCTCAACCAAGGAACCAGCGCCGCTAACCCTGCTGAAATTCATGTCATGCAGATGCCAGAAAGGGTGCAGAGGAGGGAGCTGCTCCTGCCAGAGAGCAGGGCTGAAATGCTCTGCTCTCTGCAAAGTTTGTCAGGGGAAGACCTGCCGGAATACTCCTCCCTTAGCCATGGCTGAGTCGGATGAAGAAGACGACGTCGACGACGTTTTACCACTATATCTAGTAGTAGATCTAATCCGACATTAGAGGAGTCTCCGGAGCCCTAAGAAAAGCCGTCTGACGAACCTGGGCCTTCCAAACGAACACGACTGTCTCGTTAAGTGCGTAAAGGTAAGCCTAATATTACATACCTACTTCTTTCTTGTAATTTATTATAAAATTGAGCTGAGGTCCCGCCATCACTTCACGTTCAGCATTTCACGTCCCAGGTCCCCCAAACTATCAAAATATTTTTTATACAATTTTGATAACTTTATACCTTATTATTAACTGTACTCAGTTTAATTTTGCATGATATAAACCATTTTCCACTGAGTTATGTCTTTATTATCCTTTACAAAAATTCTGCAATTCGTCAAGCTATATTTCTTTAAAAATCAGTTTTCCTTAATTTTTCGTTTTTTCCTGATAACAAGGGAACTATTGGTTCTACAGGGTTACGCTTGTGCTTAAATTAAAGTTAAATAACTGCTATATAATTTCATTTCCTCGTAGGATGGGTATTTTAACCGATACTCTACTCGGAAGACGGCTAAGACTACAATTTTTGAAGTGCTGTATCTCGGGACGTATTGGACTTACGAAGCTGCTGTAACGCTCAAATTGTAGCAAATGTTGGCGGACACTGTATATAACAATAAATCAAATTTATAAATGTAATGTCATTTTTGTAACATTCTATAGATAACTGTGCAATATTAATAATAGGAGCTCCATTTCTTGAAAAATCCGTTTTCCTTAATTTTTAGTTTTTTCCTGATAACAAGTGAACTATTGGACCTATAGGGTTACACTTATACTTAAATTAAAGCTAAGTAACTGCTCTACAACTTTATTTCCCGTGACTTTCTTCGTAGGATGAGCATTTTAACCGATATTCTGCTCGGAAGGTGGCTAAAACTACAATTTCTAACTTTTTGAAAAAAATTTGCAATCTTTGAAGCGCTGTATCTCTGGACGTATTTGACCTACGAAGCTGCTGTCACACTCAAATTGTAGAAAATTTTGTCTACTTTAAAAGGATACAGCGTTTAGAAGTAATAAACCAAAAACTGAAAAAAGTAAAAAAAAAAAGGTTTTTTAAGCACCACGCAGTTAGCACAGGTCTTTCGAAGCTGCAAACTTGGTTTTACACTATTGGTATCTATCCTTACAACATACCAAAAAATCAGCGCAGTGCAATTTTTTGCGACCTAACGCGATTTTTGTGTCTACGGTGACTGGCCTACTAGTCTTAATTTTTGAGAATGAAAATGTTGAGCAATTTTCAAAACCGCAAAGAAAATATTATTCTGCACATAAATGTACTAAACTTGCAAGATAGCAAAAATTAACTAACCAACGTTCTCGGCCCTTACACCTTCTGCTCATACCCGTCAATTTAAACAAATTTGCATTACTTAAAATTGCATCAAACAACTTATGCAGGTCGAATGTTACAACTGCACTCTTACCAGGTGATTATTCAACGCGTGGCCTTTCGCAGCCATTAATAATCCCCAGTACGCCCCTGCCCTGGCCCCGGGCGGCTAATTTACCTCTGCAATTAAAAGAAACGGGGAACTTAACTGATTTAGTACAGGTGTAGCCCAAACGTATAATTAGGCCATGACGGGCCAGATTCTTGCGTAATCGCTGTCAGGAATTCCAATTTATCGGGGAAAGATTGGGATGCGCTTCGCCCGAAGTGCACCGATTCAGCATCGACGTGCCGATAAAAGTTGATGGATCTTCCGATGTCTCTCCTTTTGTCACAGTTTAAAAAAAAACTTAAATTGGATTTATCTCCTGTACACTTACAGATCTCTAACAAACAAGGGCACGTCCTTCGCTAATGAGAAATTGGGAAATGGTTCTGCTGTTAAAATTGAGAAGCGTGAGTTGTGCAAAATTAATTAACATTTGAAAATCGGCTTTTCAGTTGAATGTGAACGGGTTTACCTTGTAATGTGACTTTACACGTATGTAGATGCTTGTTTTTTATTGTAGTTTTTAATTATCTCTGTTAAAAATTAAATTTATGAGTATGTTACTTATTAAAATTAATTTGGCAACGCACTAAGAGCGAGTGGTATATGTCCGGATTAGTCCCCTATACAATAAGTTAAAGCATGCAACAATATCCTTAAGTTGCTCTAGTATGGGAAGGTTTGAAAGGGCACAATTCTGATAGCCCATATGGGTTTGTAATTTGTTGTAATATTTGATGAAATAATATACCAGGAGCATATTCGAAAAATTATTAAGATGTGAAGTTTGTACAGGTTCTTCGTAGAACCATTATACTCGTGTTTAGTAAAAACTAGTAACCATATCTTGATTTGTTTTTATTTTAGTGTAGTTTTGGTAGCTTAGCAACATTTTCAGTATTTTAAAAAAATTAAATTCAGCTAAACTCAAAACGATTCAAAATATTTATCCCACCTAAAGTATACTAAAATAAATAATATTTCCAACCGTTTTTTTAACTATGGTATCTACAGAGCTAGCAAGCAAAATGCACGAATTATGAACACCATATACAATATAGATAGGATAGTGATATGAATTTATTAGTCATTATCTCCCGCGCAACGGTACACGGCAACCGTACGTGCAGGCGCCGCCTTATCTAAATATAAGCCGGGTCCTGAATTGAAATAAAACATCTTGAGAACAAAACAGCTGTATTTACATGCGAGGCCGACTAACGGTTGGACACAACCACCTATTTCCTGAAGAAAACTTAGCCGTCGAATGTTGTAACGATGCCTATAGCTGACCAACGGCCAAATTCAAAGGTAACGCAGTAATAATCCAGAGACGCTACTTGATACGGGTTGGATAGAAATTCAGATATCCGCATAAAAGCGCCATCTTGAGTATCTGACCCAGGTAACAGATTAGGCCCGACGCGCGACGTTCTAATTAATCCCAAAGATAAGTTCGAGTGATAATACTATAAACTTTACTGGAAAAGCCAATTGGGACGTATGTGGTGTGAAAATACGCTGATTTAGGTTAGCTGCAACGGGCTGCAGATAAAATAATTCTGACGGGCCCCCGGTTAGATTTAATAAAACATAGCAAGTTTAAATACTGCCGAGGATCGGCATCCAAATTCAGTTAAGCTCTTTCGCCAAATCATTACTGTTCGTCTAAGAGCTTTGGTAGTCAAGCTTTAAGGTCGAACTGCCTCTGTTCGCCTAAAGCTCTGGCGTTCAACCTGTGTGGCCGAACCTCCATAAGTTCGCCCAGAGCAGCATCATCGACGGACGCACCTCGTGTTCTCACCCCGAAGCTGCTCCTTTATCGGAAGGCCGAACCAAGTTTTGCCTCCGCAATAGTCCTCTCCAGAACGAACCCCGCGTTCGCCGGACATTACATACCTGCAGCATTCTCGGCAGTCGAACCTCCTTGCTGGCCACCAGCTTTACAGATCAGTCTAACTTGAACCTCCAACAACCAACATTACGCATCCTCCAGGAGGCCGTACCATGTTCATCGCCGGCACAGGCCCGTCGAGGCGGAAGCAGCCCCTCGGATTTTTCTTTTTCTCTCTCTAAGCTCCGCACCATGATTGAGCGCCTTGGCGAGTCCTTGTTAACCTCAAGCCAGATGTCACCGCCCTCAGAGGGACAAGAACAACCACAACTACCGCTAGCGCGCCCATCACGCACCCTAATCACTTAGTTTGTAGTTATTGTACATATCGACATCGGCGAAATTAATTCATAATCAGTCACCCTTCCAGTGTTCTGATTAATATACCCACCTCCAAGAAGCCGAGCTAAGGAGTATAAACTGTGTTAACAGAAAGCCTGGATTCACATTGCTAAAGTAAAATGTTGAAATTAACGTTATTTTTTAAATACCTAATCCTTACATATAAGTCCGTGTTGTGTTTGTTTTTTCGCGCGTGTATCATGTTTTAATCGTCACCGATGGGGCACAGTTCGTCCATGATGGGTCTTGTCGTCATCGTGTCCTTCATAATGCAACAGGGAGCAAATACGTTAAATGCCGTTTTTAGCCAAGCGGGTAAAATGCCTGACTAGCGATCGAATCCCAACAACTACGATGTCTTTGCGAATTAATGTAATGAAGCAGATATCCTGTAAGCAGGAGAGAAGGCAAGTAAAAGGGTACGATATGCATTAAATGCGTGGATGTGTAGTACAAGACTCGGAGGTAAATTTCACAACCACTATAAAGTGGAATAAATGTACCTGTATCCGCAGATGAGAAAAAAGAAGAAGGATTGGAAACTCAGTAGAATAAATGTCCCAGAAACGACGTGGTAATGGTGATTTAATTGCAAATAGGAAAGAAGTGGTAGAACATAAGCTGCTCATAGGTAGATATAGTCTCTATCTACAAGCGAACAATATTATAAGATTTATGCAATTTGCAGTACCACAAAACAGAATTATGATAAGGAAGTACTTCGAGCCCAACGTGGAAGTCACTGAGTAATGATGTGATAAGTCACTTAGTAAATTTTAATATGTGCTTTTTGGAAAGTGAGGATATCTAATATAAAAGAAAAAACTGAAAAAAGAAAGAAGAAGTATAATATTAAGAAAACAGAAGAAAGTGAAATTAGCAAATACGACACGATAAATTGACGCTGTGACGCTACAAGGAGAATAAAAACTTGGAAATATCAATAAATACTGAAAAATTTTGATGTAGCGGCAGAGAAGATAATAGAGAAAAAGGAAGGCAGATCGGCAGAAATTGCACAGAAATTGCGACCCAAAAGGAAGAGGATTTCAATGAAAATGCAACAGAGCAAAGCCACTGCGAGGCCGAGAGCAAAACATCAACAACTCCGACGGAAAGATAAGACAATCCATAGTGGAAAGGAAGAAGAGTACATGGAGCAGAAAGTTGCAAAAACTACAAACACTGGAGTAAACATTTAGAGTAAAACAGGAACATTTTATGAAACTATTACGGATAATAAAGCCCAGGATAGAAATATAAAGAAAGCAACCTGTTAAATGAGAGGGGTGAATTAACTATTTATGTAACACTGTTACATGAAAAGTATTTACGTCTCAACTACATTTAAATAGAATTGATTTATTTAAAATGTATATATACATTGAAGTAACCAAGCTTCCGTAACAAGTAATTGCTTGTTGCTATTATGTACTTTATAAAGGAGGCTTGATTTACTTACTTAGCATTTTATACCATTATTGAAGGAATACAATATTCATTTTATGTTTAAAGATCAAAATCGTGTACTTAGAGCGAGCTAGTGGAATTAATTAGACGTTACGCGTAATACACAATTCTTCTAATTCTACAATGCAGAGATAATTACTGCGTTCAGTTCTCTTCACTTGGCTGTTCGCTTTAATATGATTGAGCTGCATGTCGTACATACGATCCAACCAATACAATTGGTACTTTCTTAATTTAACTTTGACTAATTTTAAAATGTTTGCCGCAACCGCTCAATCAATTGCGACCAAAGCAAAATTATATGAAATGCCTCATGAAACTGCATAACTTTTGTGAAGACAGCAATCACTTTGGAGTTAAAGGAACGTCGGAAAACACAGTTTAGTGAAGGTGCCCCGCTGGTTGGATGTAAACACCTTCTCGAGAACGACATATTCTAGCAGGATTATTTCTGCGCCACTTTTTGTGGCATATTTATTCAAAAAACTGAAAAGCATTTGGGCGAGATTGTCGCGTTTCTTTGTATATGTTCTTCGATTGGTATTTATACCAGTAATAACCGTTAAGGGGCCGCGTAACTACGGAACACGGTGGTGTAATGGTACAGAGTTGGGTTGCTGAGCTTAAGGTCACGAGTTCGAAGCTGGGTACCGAATGTGTTGTCTTTAATTATTAAAATTGCGGATAAAAATGTCTATCCATTGTCACCGTTAAATGTAAAATTGCATCTTGTTTTATGTATTTTTAGTTTATATTTGGAAGCTAAATACTACTTGTATTCTACTTTTTATAAGGCTGGGTCTACACGTTCTTATTGCGGCTTTAAGCCGAGTGGTCAAGGCAGTTTTTGGTTATTAACAGAGCAGCGTTCGCAGAGATTACACACTCTTGGTCCACACCTGCACTAATAATTAAAACTGACTTAAATATAGTTGGTCCCGTAGCGTCAAGGGAAAACACAGCCACTTTTAGTTTAAATACCGTTACGCTTTATGCCCTATTCATGTTTTCGTCTGTTTTTATGCTTTTCGGCTAACTCCGTCTAACGCCTTGGCGTTTTACCGTCTTTGAGGCCATTAAACTTGTTAGACATCCTTGGATTATCGATTCGTTGTCAAGTACAACTAGATTAAATATTCAATTGTATGCGGCGACGTAATTTTGTTTATCGCGCGCTGGCTCCTTCATCTCTTAGCACTTCCGATCCGTTCGCACGCATTATTTTGTGGACGACCCTAGCCTGTGTTTGGGGCTGTTTGTTGGTGATTTGCATGGGCGAAATAGTGTTCTTTTGTTCACTTGCGTGTCGTGGAACTTATCAAACATTATTGGGTTTTGTCTGCCCATCGCATATGGATGCGGATTCGAATGAGCGTCGCGGATTGAGTCCAAGAGCTAACTTTTAGATATATGTGCGCTTTTTCTTTCTCGTTCTCAATTGTAATGAGACATTCGCATTTTTTAGCCAACCGAGTCGTATAATTTATGAGCCGGTTGTTAGCTTGACAGCCTAGTTTGTAGTAGCAAGGCTGAGTTCCCGTCTCCCCATTTCGCTGTCGAAACCGCTGGAGACGCGCTTCATCATTTGGCCGTTGTTTTGCCGAGATTTATGTGTCCCTGCTTGCCTCTGGTGACTGATTGTGCAGTAGCTGCTGTTTGGTTTTCCGCGCTGCCTTACATCATTGCTGGGAGTATTAAAACACGAACTTGTATTGTGCAAGGTAAAATGTATCGGTGTATTGCTCGCTCTGTCTTGAAAGATTAGAATCACCGGCTAGTGTTGAATCACCTTCGAGTTTGTCAGTAATTAGTGGCGCATTTATGGAACGTTCTAAACTTTAACATATGTGATGGCATACTATACTGTACTCGCCTGCTTGCCTCTGGTGACTGATTGTGCAGTAGCTGCTCTTTGGTTTTCCGCGCTGCCTTACATCATTGCTGGGAGTATTAAAACACGAACTTGTATTGTGCAAGGTAAAATGTATCGGTGTATTGCTCTCTCTGTCTTGAAAGCTTAGAATCACCGGCTAGTGTTGAATCACCTTCGAGTTTGTCAGTAATTAGTGGCGCATTTATGGAACGTTCTAAACTTTAACATATGTGATGGCATACTATACTGTACTACTGTAAATTTATATTTGTTTGCTAATATTTAATGTGCCCAAAGTCCCGTTAGCTATTTAGAAATTAAACTGCTGGTTAAAGTAATTGAGTCTGTTTAGTCTGGGGTTTAAATATAAAATTCGTTTGCTGTCCATTATAACACTGTTTTTTCATTGTTATTTTCATTTGAAAAACATTGAAACAGCCTACTTGTTTCAAATAACTGACAGATTCTCACATTTCTGAAATGTCAAAATTAAAAGTTTTTAATGACTTTTTTATGCAAAGTAGATAAAATAGTATATTATACCTACTCGTTCAATAAGAGGCATTCTAGCACTCATTCCATTGGAGTAGTCCTCGCTACGCTCGACGTGCCCCAAATTCACTCGTGCTACAATAAGCCCTCTTGTTACACTAGTATAATAATATACTATTATGTTCAAAATCAATAGAGGCCGCAAGATATTGAATTTGTAGCGGTGTTTTATGTCCCAATTTGGTTATAATTCATAGGGTTAACTGTACAAAAGTTATGGTAACTGCTTGTGAACTAAACTAGTTCAATGAATGTAAGAACTTTGATTTTGTCAAGATCAGCCTCAATGACTTATATGGGCTTTGCTTCTTGAGGAGGGTGGGGGAGAATTTTTACATATAGAGTCTGCGAGCACTTGAAATGCAATATCAATCTAGACACTGAATTCGAATGACCGCAATCCAAGTTTTATTTAGCGTCAACACAGCCGCTTTACTGACGGTGCATACAGTTATTTAGAGGAGGAGTAAATTAATACGTATTCTTGATCCACAGACACGCCACTAATCCACTCCAATGTATTATTCGTCTTTAATACCGCACCACGCACCTAATACAACATATTGTGAGATTGGTTTTAAATTGTGCTTGTGAAGTATTGTATTTTAAAAATGTCTCGAACAAGGGAACAAAAATCTCTGGAAAAACATTATATTGTAAAACACTTACTATAAATTTATCCCCTGGCTTGAAAAGCTCAGTATTAGAACAAACGACTTCGGCTCTATAGTACAAACTTTTTACAGTAATGATTAATGTATTGGGATCTGTTTCTGTTGGCTTCAAGCCCCTACTCGTATGAGTAACGCATGTAAGGGTAATTGATTATATATTTTCTTGTTTTTAAAGTAAATTGTATGGAAGTTTGATTGCTGCTATGTTCTATAAAATTTTTTGTTCGTATGCTATAATAAAGATATGAATAGCAACAAGAGATAAACGGAAACTTATTGTGACGAGTTGCTCTAAATTAGCGATCTCGCCAACTTTTGGACAAGTAAACGTTAGCAAAGGAAAGTAGTTTGTTAATCAAAAACGTAACATAAATAAACCTTGGATGTCTAGGCCGATTTTGAAACTAATTAAGAGAAAACGAACATTGTGGGATCGCTACAAACGCACAAAATCGCAGCATGATTATGTCTCGTATCGACGCGTTACTAATGCTACAACTGATAAAATTAGAGTTTCCCGCTCCGCTTATGAGCACAAACTTGTTGAACCTGGTAACCAGAAAAACTTTTTTAAATATTTGAAGAGTAACCTAACTTCTCGAGTATCTTCCTTCTCCCTGAAAGATAGCGACGGATCTGTACAAACCAATCCTGAATTAGTAACCAACATATTCGCAGAGAGATTTCTTCAGTCCTATGTCAAAGAACCTTCTGGAAATCTGCCAAGTCTCCGTCCTTCCAATCGAGTAGAAAGTCAAATAGCTGCATTTACAGTAACTTCAGAAGACGTGATCAAAATCACCGAATCATTGGATCTCCATTCATCGCCAGGGCCCGATGAAATCTCCCCTCATTTACTGAAACGGTGTTCCCATGCATTGGCAGATTCGCTAACTATATTATTTAATAGTTGTCTTCGAACCTCTTCTATTCCAGCTTCATGGAAGCACTCATTAATCGTCCCAGTATATAAAAAGGGGGACAAGCTTGAACCTGGTAACTACAGACCGATTAGTTTGACTTGTATTGTGTGTAAGTGTTTTGAAAAACTAGTGGTTAAACGGCTTATGGAATTTCTCAATGCCAATGGTGTAATCCCATCAAACCAGCACGGGTTTTCTCCTGGAAAGTCCGTAGTAACCAACCTTTTATCAAACTTAAACCTTTGGACCACCGCAGTAAATCAGGGAAAATGCATGGATATCATATATCTGGACTACGAAAAAGCCTTTGACCGAGTACCTATTCGAAGACTACTCCTTAAATTAGAACATTTTGGGATACGCGGAGCTTTGCTTTTGCTACTAGAAGATTTTTTTATCAAATCGAACGTTTTCAGTGCGTATACAGCAAACTGTATCAAAGCCTCTTCCAGTACTCAGCGGAGTTCCCCAGGGCTCTGTCCTGGGTCCGATCCTGTTTTTAATATTTATCAGCACCTTATCCAGCGACATGAAATCATCCGTAAGCTTTTTTGCCGATGACACTAAAATGTTTTCTTCGCCCACCGATCTTCCAACCAATACTCTTGTGGAAGATCTGGTAACATTAGAAGAGTGGTGCAAAATATGGCTACTTACTTTAAACTCTGATAAGTGTACAGTACTGCATATAGGTCACAACAATCCCAAAGTGCAATATTTTCTAAATGGTTCTGTTCTGCGCGAAGTGAGTGAGCAATTAGATCTAGGTGTAACAATATCGAATGACCTAAAATGGGAAAAACATATTACAAAAATTGTAAAGAAAGCGAACTCCATTCTGTACTTAATCCAGCGTTCATTTGGAAGAAGTATCTCACCTGAGCTGTTTAAAAAAGCTTATATCTCATACGTACGACCTATTATTGAGTATGCAGCTACAGTGTGGTGTCCTTACTTTATAAAAGATATCGACCTATTAGAAGGCGTACAGCGTAGAGCCTCAAAGATACCTATATGCTTAAGATCGATGCCATACGAACAACGGCTGGAGTGACTCCAGCTAACTACTCTTAGTGAACGTAGACAACGTATTGATATGATCGAGGTGTTTAAGATACTCCACAATCACTATTCGTTTCCTTTAGAAGATATACTAGTACCCAGTAGCAATATACATCTTCGAGGACATTCGTTAAAGCTTCAGTCGGATTTTAGCAACATTCTTCCCAGAAAACATTTCTTTAGCAATCGAGTCGTGAATCGATGGAACAATTTGCCTTCCAGTGTTGTGCATGCAAGCAACACAAATAACTTTAAATCTTTGTACGACAGTAACACTTAACTTTTGTTGATTTCTTAATTACCTTTTTTTTTTTTTTTCTTTTTATATATAATTTATTTAATTTTATTAATTGATTGTTAATTTTGTTGTTAACTTTTGTTTCTTTATAATTATCCTATTTTTTTTTTTATAATAATTTTGTTAACTTTATTAATTAATTGTTGATTTTCTAGTTAACCTTTGTTTTTTTTTTTTTATAATTAGGTATCCTATTTGATTAATTTTGTAAATTTTATTAACTGATTGTAGACTATTTTTCTTTATATATGATCATCTATTAATTTTGTAAATTTTATTAATTATGTTTGTTTTGCACTTAACAAATTAGTTTTAATTTTGTTTTATATTTTATACTCCGCACACCATATGTATTATATGAGGAAGGTTGTATCGGCACTGCCGCCTACTTTCAATAAAATAATAATAATAATAATAATAATAATAATCTCATGATCATCATGTCGTATGTGTATTTGGAAAGTATTCTTTCGTATTGCTATATACAAATTCAATGGTGAATTAAATCCAGCAGTTTCAAACGTTTCTTGAACTCTTTATGTACTAACAGGTGCTTTAAAGCTCATCTTTAAAAATGTTTAAGCATTTCACACCGCGGGCGTTGCAGATAGCCCGCTGAGCCCAAATACTTTTATTACGGCCGAAATTATCTAGATTAATGCAAACTCGCCATTAACTGTTTACGGAGTTGCTGCTAATAACTGTTATCATCTACTTGAACTCAGCTACTGCAGAAATGCACAAGGGGCTTCGGCCCGATTAACCAGATAACGATCTGGGCGATATTTTCAGGCCGTTGTAAAGCAGAACGCAAACAGCCGCAATTTCAGGAGTTTACGAGCCGCGCTTGCACGCATGCAGCGGCGGAATTGCGGATTTGTCTGCACACGTAACAAAAGGAGTCGGATGAAATCAGATAGCAGATGGAACGGCTGATTATGATTACAGCCGCGCCTTGAATATGTGAATAAATTTTAGGCAGGAGGAGCGAGTCGCAATCGCGGATTTAAATTTATCGGCTAATTAGGCATTCCCGTCGATGCAAAAAACGGCAGTTACGGTTAATGCAGCAAGACGTCTGTTTGTTCTGCCTCGCCTCTTATACCCGCACAATTTCCTATTTTTTCACGTAATTGCTGGTGCCGTTAAGTTCGTCGTATGAGATATTAATTTAGATTTTAGCGCAGTTCTCGTCTAATGATACACTGCGTTCAATATATGACTTTGGCGGGAGCATTTAAATTAAATTTGGGATTTTTGTTGCTGTTAAGTTTTGCATTTAGGTTAGAAAACATCACAAATTACCTCCAAATGTAAAACAATTTTGTTACACCACTGACATTTCTACCAGGTATACCAACCAACCAGCTTAACCAACCTAAATACAAGTTACACCCAATATTGAATACTCTGTAATTTTGTATGGTATTTATTAGGGACACAACTGGACTCGGTAAACGTTTCACGAATCATGCAAAAACAACCGAATGACTACTTATAAAAACACTCTTCAAAAGAGGATTTACATCCATGTAAAAAAAATATTCTTTGAGATTACTCATGTAGGCACATAGATTCGGGGTTCGGGATAATTAATTTTGTTCCAGGATTTAGATCGGTCCTCAAGTATAAATTTACAGGCTAACTCACCAAAAATTCCGTGGTACCCTTCAATACCCCCTGGATCAGAACCACGACACCGGGGTAAGCAAAGAGATAAGCGCATCCTTTTCTGTGGCTTGTGGTGACAAACTCTCTCTTAATAGCTAAATTTCACAGATAGGCTGACAAACAAGAATAAACAAACATTTCAACATTTAGCAGTACGTGCTCGAGATGATAGTACTTGCAGAGGGTTTTTCGGACCCCACGGCACTCCCACGTAACATCTAGTAGAATGTCTCGGTCTCTGTCTCTTTAGCGGAATTTTAACTCGACCAATGATCTCTAACTTATGTCAGTGTGATCTCTATCTACAGTTTCCGCCCTTGTAGAAGACCAAAATCACAAGATAATTCTGGGAAATGAGTACTCCAGGCTATCCACTGGATCACTGATAAGTTAGGTACTTATTAGGTCAAGGGTTAGCTGTCATTTCGTCGGATGTTCGCTACTCCCAGGCACGATGGTACTATCTGCGATACCAATTGGGCACCAAGCCAACAATAAAACAATGAGTAACAACTCAAGCACAAGTCTCTCGATAATCAATATCAACAACACCATCGAACTGCATACAATGTCCATTACAAAGCTACTCGAGGAATAATATCTATTATAGATCTTATGGTTTCATCATTTTCATACATCTACGTAATTACCACAAGTCACTTCAAAAATCACACCAGAGCAGTGGACTACCACCCTCGCATTTCACACCTACACATGCACGTTTCCAACCTCCAACTGTATCTTTCTTGTTGTAGAAGTTAAGGTATACGTTTCCATAAATTTGTTATTGGGTTGAGGTCGCGAAGTTACGCCTGCCAATCCATTATCTTAGACTTAACAGCTTTTAATGTATGCATTGGAAGTATTATCGTTTTTTTAAATTGTAATGGTTTTCCCGCAAAATATGTTTTTCGCATCTTATTTTGCAATAACTCAACAGATTTTCCAGTATTTATCGTGAGGGGAAGTAAGATTCTTATTGCTTATACTTTTTTCCAATGCTTAAAACCTGTTTTAAGTGCAGAAGGCTAATTATTACAAAAAATTAGAAGTAACGAAATTGGTTTGGTAGGGTTCGCTGTAATATTATATTCAATTTGTCTATTTCTATTTAAGTAACTATGTATCTAATTCTATTATTTTCTTACAGGTAAGCCAGTAAGATTAATCTATGCGAATAAGTTCTTGAGGAAATGGGTGAGTTTTGATGTACTAGCGTTTACCTTATAACCGTAACGATTGAATCTAAAATGTATGTTTGCAACTTTTCAGTAAGTGTCAAATATTTTAATTTCTTTACTTGTATAGTTTCATATACAGAATGATTGCAAATACATTACATCGATATTGAGTGAAATAGTGCTCTTGTTAACCCTTCGCTACGCGTTTACCAGTTTAAAGAAGACGTTTCGTATTCGTAGGCCATACCCGTTGTTTACCTTACTATCTCAGTGAACATGAAACTATCTTATTATCCCAGTATGCAGCTATCAAACATCACTACTTGCCAAAAAAACAGCTGGTCTCCCCTACAGTGTTCTCGGGTTGAAACTGCCTTCAAACGATTCCACAAGAAAAGCCAATTTATTTACACAATCTATCGACATCAAAAACATAAAAATTGAAAGTAAATTAGAGAACTAGGATTAATTCCTAAAAAACCTATGTGAAAGTTATCTGAGGTTCCCCACATTTACGTTAAAAACGTATATCAATAACGTAAAACATTATCAAAAATAACGTTAGAATAATTGACTTTAGAAAACACAAATATCAAAAATGTCTTAAAAGACAGCCCTAGCTTGAAGCCGACCCTGGTCGAGCTTAGATGCACGAAAACCGAGCGCGATTCGCACGCGTAAACGCATTCTTTCATCTTGGCAAAGGCTTCTCATAGTTAAACGCAAACGTTATTACGTTGAACTGCAAACATGTTACCTGGAAATGGGTCCGCAGACTTGATAGCTGCCTTTGAACTACGCACGTCTTACGATTGCTTCATTCTAATCCTGGATGACGTTATGCGGGAAATTAAAATACTGCTGGCTTCACGCCATTGTTATTTATTTTGCCTTTGTCCAATTTTCGCACAACGCACTTATGAGAGCCGCAGGAAAATCCGCCTTCAATCTTGGGCGGCGCGCAACTGACTAATTCGATTACAAGCTCCTTGATAACGCCACACACGCGAAATTGAAGTGTTATATGCACTTTTGTTATTCTACAATACACTGCGTAAATCTAATTTACAATAATAAAACATCGGCGAGGGATACGAAGAACCCGTTCCAGGAGCCACAGCAAACTAGATCTGAAACCACTCGATATACGAAGGGCAAGTGGATTGAAATTCAAGTTCACTGTCGCTTATTAAAAAATATCTAACCTTACTGAATGTACGTTTCATTTTGTAGAAGTGATTAGTTCCGGGGCCTTCATGAAAATACTGTAAAAACTAGCACTCGGTTATAATGCATTTTGCCAATGTGGACTTCTCAAAAGCTTTATGTCGTTAGTATAAGTATAAGCCTTTTAAGATATCTGGCTCTAGCCACAACAGTATAATAGGCAAATTCGAGCTACATCTATAGAGAGGGAAAGTCAAGCTTCTTCACAATTTCACCATGAGTTACTGTTACTTGTATCCACACAATTTATTTAATAAAACTACAATTTAACTAGTAATTTACAATAATGTCATACTTAAATTTTGTAATTAAAATTATAGCCTCGATTAAATTCAGACTAACCTTCAGAAGTCGTTCAACAAATCGCACTATTCTTTATACAAACCCTCAATTTCGTTTTAGACATATTGCCATTTACATATCTAGAATCTAATGTTACTAAAAGCAGTCGTATTTGCTCAGTCCTCGAGCTGTTATTCCATCAACTGTCAATGAAAGTCAGGCTGGGAATTAAAACGTCACTCAAGCACCGCACGATTTTGATTCGCGGGCTGATTTGCATTTGCTGCAGGGCATGCACATTACGCAAATAAGGCAGCTGTATAATTTAAGTATTTAAGATGGTATTACGCAAATGTATTATTACCTCGGTAGCAGTCAGCTGTAGACCTACATTTTCGAGAAAATATTTAATGATTCTTCTCTGAAGGTCTGGGGAATGAGAAGGCCTGTGTTATTGTTAGTGTGTTTTTAAAGTTGTAATGATTTCATTGGTTTTTTTATACCTCTTTTATTACGAAAATCAGTTAAATATTGAATAGAGCTTTATCTAGAACTTCATCATAAAACTGAGATTTAAAGTGGTCTTTATGGATGCGACGAAACCAGAGCCTGTGTCATTATTACTATTTACATTCCTAACTTTTCTACGTCGTTTCAATTCAATGTAAGATAAATATTCGTATTTTTACGTTCTAAATTTTGCTTCGATATTAATTAATGGACAAAACAGCAAAAAGAAATGTAAAAAAAATTAAAGGGTTTTACACGGAACTTCCCTTGCAAGTGCGGTGACAAAATGTCTTAGCGTTGCTAAGAGACTGAGACAGTAAAAAGAAACACTTGGCAATGTACATTAAACCAATTTTTAAATTAAAAACTCTGCATCCGGTGGGATTCGTATTCCCGGAATCCGATTGTTAGCTAGCTATTATTTTAGTTTTGGCGGCTTGGCTTCGGTTTCGGTTGAGCAAGTCATTATCAGTCAGTTAGATGTCTTATATATTCTTGTTTTGTCTCCTGCTTCAGGTGTTTGTTCATCTACACCGTGTTGCTCAGGCATCCCGAGATCCTTTCTACTTGGTTAATTTGATCCCTGAATTCTACTTTTCTGTTTTCATCAGCTGAGATCTCCGCCCCACGATATCTAAATGACCTTATTTATACCACAGTCGTGTTGTTAATTACAATCTTGCGTCGAATAGCTTATTTTGCAATGACCCGTGTGTTCTCTCTTTTCGGTCGATATTTTTATACTGTTATCATTCAGCCGTTTAGTGGAATATATGCATGTATTTTTCTAGAAAAAACTCAAGGTTGTATTTTATGGTTTTGGTTCGAGTTGTGGCTTCACACTAATGAGAAATCATTAAAAATGTGTTGATGGAGCTGTTCATAGAAGATTCAACCACAATTTTACTATGAGTTACATGATAGCTTGTTCTCACACCATTTATTTGTTAGAACTACCTTCAAATGTATTTTGTATCTTTTTTGATAAGGGAGATATCCGCTTGTGCAGCACATGTTATTTTTATTTCGTCTTTATCCAATTTGTATTCGTGACCTATGTGTGTCTGACACTCTTTATTGTTCGATTCGTAATTATATTAGATAGGACGTGGTTTAGCAGATCTTATTTCTACTGTAAGGGGGTTACTCGACAGTAACCGTGTTGTGGTGTTGCTGTTTAGCTGTTCGATTACTCTTTTAATTTCGTGTAGCATCATGATACATGTTTTAGTCTCATTCAATCAAAGGCTTGTGGCAAATCTATAAATTACTGTAAATATTGCGTCTATTGTTGATCAATTTTTGCAGACCTCCTGCTGTTCTTCATTTGTCTCGATTTGCTCGTTGATTGTAGTGTTGATCTGTTGATCATACTAATGGATAGCATTGTTAGTGTGAAACAATAAAGAAGCCGACCTGCGATTAATTAATAAAATTAAGCAATGGTAGTAAAAATCGCAGATCAACCCCCCTACAGTTTATACACCACGGCAGCTCTGATAACTCTTTACTCACCGCGATGGCCCTAGCTAACTCAAATTTCGGCGGCCTTGGATCGTAGGTTCAAATCATCAGCTGTCTACCCTGGAATGTCTTCAAAAAAAGGAAAGGAAATGGAAATGGGCGCCAGAAATCAAAAGATTTCAAATAATAAGAAGAAATAAACTGCTACTGACTAACGTTTAATTAATAGATAATAAAAAGTCTTGAAGTGTCAGTAACAAATTATCAGAATAATTAAAATGCAAATAATGTTAAAACGTACGTGTACGTAAACTGAAGGTTGCGACACGCATAAAATCAAAAACCCCTTTCGGGTTATTTTAATAACTTTACCAACAAATCATTCGTGGAATAAGCTTATCATAGTCATTTAATAAAACCTTCTGTTAGGCCATTGAAGATAAAAAAAGCGTGACTGTACCTTTTACAGAGGGTCGATACACATCAAAATAGCAACTTTTAAATACTCAGCATAATTAACTATAAGCATAAAAATTCAAATGTAAAGAATAAGAGCATGTATGAAATTCAACATTACATGTTAATAATTGCGGAACGTGTGAATTTAAATTCCAAATCATTACGGGTTTAAAATGTATAAATGTAAAATCCAGGTATTGAAGATAATTTGAGATTTAATCCCGGAGTAGCACTAACTAACCTCGAAACATAAGCTGGACGTGAACGGCACATAATTGACGAAGTCGCCGTGCATGCAAATTATAGCAAAGGCACCCTCGGACAGCAGCAACTAAGCAGAGCGCCAGCAGGTGTCGAAAATGCGATAAGGCTAGCGGCTTGGCCTCCGAGAAAAACTCGTGGTAGAAACTGGTAATAAAGAGCTGATCATAATCAGCCCTAGGAAACACACTGCTCATTGAAATTGGTTGAGCGCACGTAATTTGACTTAATCAAAATCAAGCCTTAGCCGCGCCGATGACGGCGGGCTTAGGTTAAGACAGCAAGTACCTCGGACGAAAATTTCGTGCCCAAAAGAAGGCTCGCACTCTGATAAGAGATAGCGCGGGTCGAGAGGGCATCGCGCAAACGAAAGGAACTTGATGCAGGTACAAAATACGCTGCTTTGGAAAATTTACGAATTGGAAATGCAAAGGATATATAATTCAACTAAAAATATACAGGTTAAGCCTGAAATAATTGGATAACTGGCGAAACAATTAGGCGAAGCCAAAAAATTGTTTCAAGTGAGCTGTGAAGAATTATCCCTCTTTAATATTTTGGATATATTTTGTGTCTCTTCTTAAAAATGGGGATAGTACTCTGTGGCAGTTCGTGGTAAGTTTCGACGGTAGGGCTAACCGAATGTAAACTGCATCTTCCATCCCCTCTCAGACTAATACACATTTCGACATCCCGAGTTCTAAATACATATTTCGCATATAGACTGGTAAAAGTTAGTATCAGTGAAAAATCTAACAACCTTTACAAACTAATTAAAGACTATGAACTGAATCGAATATCTCGTTTCCATTTTTCATTTAAATGTGTAATTCGGCCATAAGAATGGATCTCCACTGTTTGAGAATTAGATTTATCTTTATATGAAATTAGTAAATCATATGTATAATAATAGGAATTTATTGCTAGCTCCACCTAACTGCTTTAATTCAAGCTTTACTTTGAGCGAATAGGACGGAAAAGGTTTATTTAAAAGATTATTAATTCGTAGTAGATGCCGGATGCTTTATACCCGTCACGCACTCCAACAATGGTGTGATAAACCATAGGTATAATAAAATATAGTAATAATTAATATAATTATATAATGAGAACTATTAATTAAACAAATAGATGTGATTAAAATAACACGTTAGAGACTGGAGGCTTTGCGTAGGAATGAAATTCCCAGGCGCGGCATGTCTTGGTCTCTGTACCTCCGTAGTGAAGTCACCTTAGGTGCCAAAGTTGTAAGCATCGAAATCAGTTATTCGAGACTCGCGCTAGTACAGCCGCAGTCATATTGCTGGAACCAAACGTGACGTGGCCCCAATTCAATACTAAATAAGTCTATACCTTCTTCGCCGCCCTCCGGCCCGCTGTAGCCCACAAACTGTCGAAAAGATAGGCCACTTCGATCTGACTCCAATGCGTCCGTGAAAGCAAACAGCGCTTGTCGTCCAGTTTATATTCATCAAATAAAAATTACTCGTGCTTTGTTTAATCTTTAATATGTTAAGAATGATGAAAAGTGAAAACAAGATTTTTTTTCAGAATAAAATACTTTTTGAATGACTGGTTTTTAATGGTAGGTCCATTGTTCCTTGGCTCCATGTAGCGAGCTACCACTGATCGGTAATACTGTTTCTCTACTTTGCGATTATACAAGATCTGTTAATATTATCTCCAAAAACATTTGATTATAAGGATTTTTAGACTAAAGGTAATGCAAATTAGGTGAAAAACAATGAAATAAGAAAAACCAAATTGCCGTTGCAAACCAATTCTACAAAGTTTTGTCAGTGAAGTCAGACATCTTAAATAAGAACTTGAAAGTTACTTACTTAAAAAATATGTTTTATTTAACAGTGCTCTGGCAAGAAAACGAAGAAATTTAGTTATTTGCAAATATTTAGTATGCCATAGATTAAATCAGACCTCTGAGTTCCTTGTGATAGTCACGGTGCACATGACGTAATAAATCGCATTCAAAATTTATAGATTGAAGTAGAAATTGAAACTTTCTGTTCTCATTCCTCTTATATTGAGCCAGTGGCTTGTTGAATTCCACAAAGTATTTAAAGACAATTTGAAACCTCAGTACAACTTTGAATTTATAGGTAAATAAAAAATGAAAGTAGATCATTATTATCTCAAATCCTGAATGAGTGTTAATCCATCAGAAAGTATTGTTTCATAGATTTGATGGAGTAAAAATTCTTTTGATTGTTGAATAGAATTATGACAATGAGCAGAAAAGAAATAAAAAATGAGTTGTATATGCTCATTACAACTCATTTTTTATTTCTGCATGCACGTACTACGTCAACATAGTCTATGCGCGAGTATATGTTATCAACTGTGCTGTAAGGTTTTTTACGAAATTCTCAACATGTGCAATTGTGTACTTTGAAATTTAAACCGAGCCATCACTGTCAACCACAACGATACCTAACCTCAATTGTGACAATCGCCGTTCAAATGGGTCTGTAATCAAAGGTCAGTATTACAATTGAAAACTCGACAACAACGGGTTATGAAAATGAGTACGTTTCTAATTCGCATAGTAGATAATAGCTGGTGGAATGATATATGC
Organism: Agriotes lineatus; assembly: GCA_940337035.1. Lineage (NCBI taxonomy): Eukaryota > Metazoa > Arthropoda > Insecta > Coleoptera > Elateridae > Agriotes > Agriotes lineatus. The sequence goes on along the minus strand of CALNHX010000588.1, from coordinate 283,258 downwards.
TCATTTGTTCTCCTGTGCTATAATTAGGTGCTCTCCACATCCCGTATCAGGCACATTTCCAGAATTCATGCAATTATCCAAAACAGACTGATACAATTCCGTCCGCAACAATCGCTGCGGTTTATACCGGAGTGAGCCAACAGAATCGAGACATTAATCATTGGCACAATAGGCGTAGGACGAAATCTTTAACTTCGAGTGTTTACACGTAAACTGCCATGAATGTGGTTCCGAGAACCCGAGAGATGATTTATGTGGAAATGACTAAGGCCGACCCAGACTGACCCAGGACAGACGTCCAAATCACATGGCTTCCACCAAAAAACTGGAAGTGACCGCTGCTGATAAGCTAATGTGTTCCATCGCCCGAAAAAGCGTTATCTGCGCCAGATGGAATGTCGGGAAACAAAAAAAATCACGCGTTTGACAACCGCGAGGCTGCGCGTTTGCTCAATAGGTCGTTCACATGATTACAATGCATATGACATTGAAATTGGCTGGATGCGTGCCGTGCCGCCTGTTTTATCGAAATTTGCCTTTATTCCCGTTTCGGTTCATCATGGTGCATTGTTTGCTCCGCGCTTTGCTGGCTGCAGCGCTGCACTGATGTCTCTGCGATTGCAGCTGTTGATCAAAGGTAAACGATTCGTTACTGTGGCTGCCTACTGTCAACTGGTGGAACTCGAAACTAATCCCATTAAATATGTTCACAGAGAAAGACGCTTCTACGTACAGGGCGTCTCATAAATTGCGGCACATTTAGGAAGAATACGCAGTTAGCATGTAATACTGGCATGGGTACATATTTGTACTTACACCAATTTCAAAGGTTTCTTGCCAGTGTGAACTATGAAACCACTTTTATTTCTACACATTCTATGTCGCTATTATAAATTACTTCTTGAAGTGGTTACCAAAGAAAGTACTAGTTCATAAGAAACCTGCAATACGATAGAATATTTGATAATAAAAATATTTACGTTTAACACATTCAAAGGTTTCTTGACAATGTTACGAGGAGCGTTCAAATTTAAACGATAATTTAATATTTATTCAAAAACAAACGCAATGAGTCTAATGTATATCATGTCTTTATTCTACTCAGCCTTCCTCTCTTTTAATAAAGTGGTGCCATCTTTCCGGAAGTTTCTGTATTCCACGAGAAAAAAATTCTTTTGGGTGCTATCGCACCCATTTCGGAACAATTTCGATGACTTCTTCATTACAATGGGGTATTTTTCTCCTAGAAACACTTTTAAGGGTCCAAACAAATAAACTGATAAAGCAAGGTCCGAAATGTATGGTAAATAGGACTGCATGGTCCAATTAAATGTTTGGATCGTAGTCAGCGTGTGAATAGCGAAATGGGGTCGAGCATTATCCTGTAAGACGCAGACAGAGAACTCGCCTTTTTTTCAAGTTACCCCTACTGATACTTAATGCAGAAGTAATATCCTTCACTGTAAATCGACAATCGTTTCAAATAAGTGCATTTTACTCTGTCAGCATTGTCTTCTGTTGTCATTGTTTTTTGACGGCGAGATTGCGATCCTTCTCCGCACCTTTGCAGCCATCTTTAAGCGCTTTACTCCTTTTGTAAACGCTTATGCCTGATAGTAGTTGCGCATCAAACTGTATTTTAACTCATACACAAATTTCTTATCGTTTGATATCTTCGTTGATAAAAAATTTACTACTAATCCGTTGTTCCACGTTTGCATGCACTCCCACCTCACGTATGCTGACCAATTGAACGAAAATGCATTATGACGACTTAACGACTGAATGAAGGTAGGTCATATTCCAGAGCATTAATTAATGTATAAAATTTCTGTCTTTGTGGCGCGCAATTCAAATTATCGTTCACATTTGAACGATCTCGTAATTTTCAGACGATTTGCGTATAATCCTCACTATATATGTACGTATATAAGTACATTCTCGCTTCCACCCACATATACTATCCTGGTCGGTATCTTAACAGAATGAAATTGTTTTTTGAAGCTGTTATAAAAACGATTGTTAAGGTAACACTGGTAAAATCCTGCAACATGGTGTAATATTTTTTACCCAAAAGTATTTGCATTAATGTGCACAGTGAAGTTAGAGACGATTTTATTTATTTATTTTATTTATTTATTTATTTACTTAACCTGTTTTACAAGGTATAAATACTCAATTAGAATTACAGTTTTATAGAGAACATGTACACAAAACTGCGTATTTTATGATTGATTTAGTTCGTAAAGAAGTAAAATTTTATTTGGTTCACAGTACAACAAAAGATGCCAATGTCCTGACTGACTGAGTTGCAAATCTGTGACATTTTATGCAAAGGGGAATTTTTCAAGTAATTTTCTTGTAATTGCCGGAATATATTTACCAATTATTTCGCCTGTCTGTGTCATAAGAGAATGTATTTTTTCTTGAAGCGACTACAAACAAAATTGTTAGTTTACTCTGCAAATGAACCTGAAGAATGAGTATTGATTTTATTATTATGAATATTTAACAAGAATCAGGATGCTATTCAGGTTTATTTTCGTATGAAAGCAAATTATGACCTGCAGTACTCATGTTAAAATATATACGATCGACGCTCGGTAGTGCGAACAAAATAAAACTATATTTTTATGTTTACAATTTGTTTACGTTTACCATGTTGCTTGCATCGTCTCAGTTGTTGATTTCATACTGAATTCTGCATATAGATTAAGTTTCCTGTGTTTTTTAAATAAAAATTCTATATGATCATTTTAGAACCCTTTTATTTTTTAACACACTGTCTCGACAACGACGAAAAAAACTTGATAACAAACTGTACTTAACAAAGCAAGAAATGGAATATTTGTTATCACATTTAGATTTACATTTTCATGAATTGTAAAGGTTTCTTGCCAGTGTGAATTATCAGATGTTATTTGTGCTATCAACGTTAGAATATAATAACATACAAAACATATCTTTCGCGATGTTCCACATAAATATATAATATATGCTTGTATCAAAAGAGGCAGGCTCTATTTCTTGTGTGCCTGCATTGCTGGATCACACTGGTAAAAATTTGTAAAGGTTTTACACAGAATTTCCCTCGCAAGAGTAATGTGAATTACATCAATTTTCAATTTTGAAAAAAACATTGTTGCCAGTGGGATTCGAACTCAGACTCTGACAAGGACCGCGATACTAACCCGGCGCTCTAACTGCACCATGAATCTTGCTTACATTATGAGCTTACGACAACGATATAAACGACGCGCTCACGATACGACTTAAGCAGAGTGTTCAGTGTTCACCCGATATATGTTCCGTCCAAAATATTCCATTTTTCTTCAAAGTTAAAACCCTGAGCTATGTGCAAAATATTACTTTTATTTAAGTAATAATTCTTGAATTAAAGCAAAAATATGCAGAATTTCATTTTTAAGGTGCTCACCCTGTATTTATTTGACCAAAATCTCGGTTTCGAGCCAGATAGGCATATAATCCACAATCGTCTTCCTCTAACAAATACTTTTTGAACTATACCTCCAACAGACGAACAGACAAATGGATAGACAGACAGGCGGAATTGAGAAAACATAATTATCTTTTTATCATCTAGGCATCCTGAAACGTAAAAATCTGAAGAAATCTTGGAAGGTGATGTTTTCACGATTACAACACGTCCGTATTTCAGGCAAGGGAAGTAAAACGCGTGTGACGTGCATGATCGTCTCGAGTGTAAGCTTTTAAAAAAGGATCACAAATATATTATAATCTCTTGAATTTCTTTCTATGAGATAAGAGTAGAACTTGCAATGTTCCGTCCATTATAGCCAGCCAAAGAGTCTGTAGTAGATGCTGGAAAGTTCGGATAAAATACAACAGTTCGTGTTCACGTTTCTGATTTGCTCTTGTGTGTTTGTGACAATCTCTTGTATTGGACCGTTTTTTCTTCGCACATTATTTCCAGGAGCAACTTTGAAATAGTATTAAAATAACAATCATACAAAATAATAGCAATTTTAGAATTATTTAAGATAATTCTTTTAAGTGAAACGATTATAAATTGCCATGAGACCATTTTAATGCATTATATTTCTCACTTCTAGATTCGCAACCCTTAATGCTTGTATGAGTGGCGCATATTTCTTGCTGGGTTCTTTCGTGACGTCGCAGCACTTTTGCGAAGCATCAGGTTGTTTGTGCTAATGCTTTTTTTTGTAGTTTTTTACGAGCTTAAATGGTTCGTATCGCTGTGCAATATTGAGGGTGCAAGTCATGGAGCAAATTCCTGCGCTAAAATATTTTCTTTTAGGTTAAAAATAACAGTTGTGTCTACTAGGATAACTGAATGACTAAAATTTAAAGATCAAGCTTTACATTTTCCAAAATTGTTAGAGCGCCCTGCGTTCTTCGTTAACATTCCATGCTGGTTTGTTATCCCAGTAATTAACATAATTCAGTGGCGTGTGAGGTACTTGAATAAATAACCCCCAGTTATAACGAAATAGATTGTATTTGGGAAGATGTAAAACATTGTAATTACTCAGTGAATGTTATTTGTTCCAAATTACACGAACTTAAATATTTGGATACCACTACTACTTAATGTGATAATCTGATAATTGTCGAGCCCTTTACTCAGTAGCGATTGCTCATATATGTAGTTTTGAGTAAGAATCATTGTCGAAGCGAGGCTTACATACTAATTTGTATGTTTGATATAATCTGTTCCTTGCAAGATCTGTGATAATTATTACTGTGTGCTATTTGTTATACATGTAATGGTTCTCGAGGGTTTGTTACGTTTAGATGGCTCTTCTACTATTTTCACAGCTCGGTGTGTGCGCCGTTTATATTTTTAATGTCTGTGGTGCAGGTCTTCGTATTTTCGCGCACTGACGGCCTTCCTTGACTCATATTACTGCACTAATTTATTTCCCTATGTAAATTTCATTTATGATTCTATGGAGGAAGGATTTGTGGTTGACTCTGTTTCACTGGTTTTAGTAAAGCGTTTGACAGGGTCAATCACAAGTTACTAATTGCTAAGCTAAAGGCATACGGTGTTGAAGGAACTTTATTGGAGTGGATCATTTCATTTATCACTAATCGTTCTCAGCAGATAAATGTTAACAGTTTTAAATCTGAAAAATTTATTGTACCTTCTGGGGTTCTTCAAGGATCCCATTTAGGCCCAATCTTATTTTCTATTTTCATTTCATGTTAGTTTATGTTTTAATTCAAAATTTCTGCTTTTTGCGGATGATTTAAACATTTTTAGAAAAATAGAAACGCAAGCGGACTGTATTATTTTGCAAAATGATTTGAACAAATCTGGTACGTTGGTGCGCAGAAAATGATATACATACATTTAAATACTGTTAAATGTAAACATATTAGATTTAGTAGAAAAAGAAATGATACTCCATTTTATTACTATATTGAACATGAATCACTGCAAAATGTATCTGTTATTCGTGTTCTTGGTGTTCTATTAGATACTCCACTATTATTTGTTAATCACATTGATTTTGTTGTTAGCAATGCTATGCGAATGCCTGGATTTGTTAAGAGAGTGACATCAAATTTTAGCGATATTAGATGTCTTACTGTACTGGTAAGATCTATATTAGACTATAATTGCGTTATTTGGGCTCCTACATACAATGTACACATTGATAGAATTGAACGAGTACAGCGTACAATTGTTAAAACACTATGCTTTAAGTCTAATATAAGATATGAGAACTTCAGTTATAAACAATTACTAGCATACTTTAGATTCCACACTATGTACAGTCGTGTGCAAATAAATCTGGGACAGTGTTTTTTTCACATGCAGATTTAGTTAAGAATTTGAAGAATATTTCCATGGATTTCCTCTTATCAGAGAGAGTTACGGGTTTCAGTACCTGTTAAAGTTTAATGTAACTCTTTCTGATAGCAGGAAATCCATGGAGATATTCTTCAATTCTTAACTGAATCTGCATGTGAAAAAAACACTGTCCCGGATTTATTTGCACACGACTGTACATTAGACGTAATGATTTTGAATTGTGTTTTGCGTTTAAAATATTAAATAGCTGTATATCATGTCCAGAATTTAGATATTGTTGGAATTTCTTTTTCTAGATGTAGTCATAGTGTAAAATCATTGTTGGAAATTTGACTTCTACAATACATGTACTTTTTTCGTGTCCCATATAATAACCTTCGGATGTGTGGACCTTCGCTTATCTGGATCATCACATAGCGTGCAGAAGGGGCTCAAAGAAAGCTAAGGTCAGTTTGTCTTCCTTTCTTTTAAGTGAAATGATACTTCGGACGGTGGCTGCTATTGTACAGTTCGGTTCACGAACTGCGTACCTGATTAAATGATTTCCCAACCACGGCGTCTAGGTTAATTGAGACTGCATTTAATTTTAAACTGTTGTGGATCTTGTTTGTGTTGTATAAGCCTTTTATTTGAAATTCTTACTAATGAATACTCGCAATTTGTACTATGCATCATCCGGTATTTGTACTGAATTCTACCGAATTAGAAACTATTATACTGTGATATTAGGATTTTGGTGCTATTATTTGTTACTGTTACCTGTGCATGATTTGAGCTTTTCTTTCAGTAAATTATGTGCTACTTGAGTTTACGAATTATGAATTGAATTCCTGGATACACTTGTCGTTAATTGGTAAAGATTCGTTGGCGCCCTTTTAGCTTTCAATCATTTATTAGTACTTAGAGAGCTGCACGCCGTCGCCCTGTCGGTCGGAAACTGTATCCAAGTAGTCATAAAGTGTATTTTGTTTTGAGAGAATTAGCCGACGAATCGTTTAGATGCTAGATGTTGTTTATGGCAGTAATTACGAATCGTTATTTATACCCTGCTTGTTATTACCTCTAGTACGAATTAAAATCATTATACGATCTTTGTTAAAACTTGGGTTTCACTGGTGTTGTATTGTCTTTTACTACCACTGAGTCACTTAGTGGTTAGTTTCCTCCAAGGACCCAGCAGGGCACGTGTCAGTTGGAACCTCTGGAAGTCATTTAATTTCAATTTCACCTTTTCGAAGATAAGTTAACCCCAATCCATTCTTAGTAGCTAGTCGGTAGCCGGTTTCCGTTCATTATAGGCAAAAATAATGTAACAGCCAAAACTAATGGAACAATGAAATATATTTGTTTACTTGACACTTACTGATGTTCCATTGCTACTAAAGCAAACGTCGCTGTGCTTTTCGCAATCGACACAAAAAGCGCCAAGGGGTTAGAGAATGCGGAAACCTCGGAAGAACCGATTTCTTGTATTCCATTAAGTTTGGAAGTTTAAGCCAGCTGTTGTCATTGTATTTTCACAAGTTCCAAAAGTTTTCTACGAGTGCGTGGCATGCGCTATCCGGGATTTAGTTTTTATGTAGTTGCCAAGTTCCTAATGAATCCTTGCAACTTTTCCAACTCATAAATTGCGCGAATTGCGGGTCGTTGATATCGTTTCTGTGGGTTTTCTGGAATATTGTGTTGAAAATTAGATTGTGCCGAAGCATTGTTGCATTTACATCGCTGCTCTCAGTGCATTAGCCTTGCCTGTGACATTTCAGCTTGTGCGTGTCTTACCATTATTATTATAAGTTATGAAATATGCCATGCTTCGGTATTTTTAAATGGCCAAGAATTTATGTGGACAGAACCTAAGATATCTGTTTATTCAAATACCACAGATTTACAAATTGTTGATCACGCGAGCTGTATTTGAACTCTTTTGGAGCTTTTGTCTGAGTTCCTAATAAATATTTCAAACCTATGCGACTGTGCGTTTAAATAGTTAAGGGTGGATTTGAATAGATGAACAAAACAATATTTAGAATTTGTATACATACCCTTCGTCGTAAACATCGAATTGATGTCTCCTTTATGTTCCCCCAGAAATCTTTACAAAAAGTACGAAAACAAATTACAAAACAAAAGCAAACTAGTATAGAAATCGTTAAACGCTGGTTAAGCATGCTAACAATTTCGTTCTGTTAAAAGCTTGTCATTGTAATCCTTTATCACTCTCTTTATGTCTCTTTTTTCTAAACCTCGTTAGTTCATTAATTTTATAAGTAACGTATGTTTTTTTAAATATTTTATTTTTATTACACTATATTTAAACAAAAGCCGGTTATGGGGAAATAGTTTCAGACAAGGCGTATCATTTCCATTTCTTAAGGGTGCATAATCTTGGATAATCTTGACGATAAGATTGCCTTTATGGATTCAAATATTCTGAGTGTTATCAATAAGCATGCTCCTATTAAAAAAATCAAACTTAATAAAAAGTGGACCCCTTGGTTAACTGAAAATACCAGATTACTAATGAAACTTCGAGATAAAGCGCTTAATAAATATAAAAAAACTAAACGTCCTGCGCATTGGGAATATTATAAAATGTTACGCAATCTTACCACAAGCACAGTTAAAAATGAAAAAAAAAGCTTATTTCGAATATAAATTTAATACAGCTAACCCAAAACAAATGTGGAACGAACTAAAAAATCTTGATATTCGACCTAAAACTAAAAATGATTTGCCCCAACACTTACAAAAACCGGAGGAAATTAATAACTACTTTCTAGATTCTATTCCTCAATCCAATTGCAATCTAAATGAAACTCTTAATTACTATAAAAATGAAATTAACCATATTGCTACCAACGCGTTTCAATTTCAAACTGTGGATGTCGCCACTATTAATAAATTTATACATGAAATAAAAAGTAATTCGTCGGGTTGGGATAATCTAAATATATTTATAATTAAACTTTGCTGTCCTATTCTCTTGCCCTATTTTACGCATATAATAAATTGTTGTTTGATCTGTAATACCTTTCCATCCGCTTGGAAAAAAGCAGTTATTGTACCTGTACCCAAAACTAATAGTTCCGCAGAGTACAAAGACCTACGGCCAATAAGTTTACTGCCAGTTTTATCTAAAGTTTTAGAAAAAACTCTAAATCAACAACTTAGAAATTATTTAAATGAAAAACATCTTATTCCTGATACTCAGTCGGGATTTAGAGCTGGATACAGCTGCACGACTGCACTTTTGAGTATCACAGATGATCTTATGGTTGCCACCGATCAAAATAAAGTTTCTGTACTCGTGTTGTTAGATTTTAGTAAGGCATTCGATACTATAAATCACGAAATTTTATTAGTTATTTTAAAAAGTGTTGGTCTCGATCATAACGCCGTTTCTATGTGCCGCAGCTATTTAACCGGTCGCGAGCAGTGTGTAAGATTGCCTAATGGACAATCTTCTTTCAAACCAGTAACCAGGGGTGTCCCACAAGGCTCTATTTTAAGTCCATTACTGTTTACTATTTATACACGTTCTTTTAGTGCTATAACGTCATTCTGTAACATCCATATGTATGCAGATGACACTCAGTTATACTATTCTTTTAAACATGAAAATATTCAACAGTCACTTAAAGATATTCAATCAGATCTAAATGCCATAGCTGATGCTTCAACAAAACATGCTCTTTTATTAAATCCATTAAAATCAGCTGTTGTGCTGTTTGGTAGGACCCAGGATGTTTGCGTCGTTAAGGATGAGGTTAATTTAAATATAAACAATGTGGCAATCCCAGTCAAAGAAGAGACAAAAAATCTTGGTTTAACGCTAGACAGTAGTTTTAGGTATAAAACACAAGTTTTAAATAATATTAAAAAGGCCTACATTGGTTTAAAATTAATTTATCCTCACAAGCATCTTCTTTCTAATTCTGTCAAGGTTACCTTATGTGAAACTTTGGTTTTAAGCCAATTTAGCTACTGTTCCCAAGTTTATGGTCCGTGTATAACAGCTGATACTGCACAACGAATCCAAAGAATTCAAAATTCTTGCCTAAGATTAATTTTCGGAATCCGTAAATTTGAACGAATTTCTCATAAGCTGAAAGATTTGTCATGGCTCAATATGCAAAACAGGAGATTGCTGAGTGCTGCCTGCTTGTATCACAAGTTAATCTTAGAAAAGAGTCCACTTTATTTATATAAGAAAATCTCCTTTAGAACAGACGTACATAATTTAAATTTACGATACAAAGGCGGGATCACTCCTCCAATACACCGCACCTCTATGTACGAAGGAGCTTTTTCTTTTAATATTTATAAAGTCTATAGCTCTGTCCCGAATTCATTGAAAAATTTACCGTTAAGTTCATTTAAGCGCAGGTTCCGCCACGTTTTGTTAAACAGGCAATAATACATTCTAAATTTGTATTACTATACAGGGTGTTAATTAAGTACGTATACAAACTTTAAAGAGTGATTCCTTGATCAATTCTAAGATAAAAAGTTTATATAAACATGGGGCCTAAACGGCTTTATTTTAAAAATACAGGGTGTTGAAGTTTAAACAAAAAACTTTTTTACAAAAATTTTGAAAACTTCTGGAGGTATCCTAATGAAACTTGGTGTAGGTTAGTATTTCATAAAGTGGCATTGTTCAGTCAAAATAAATTTAATTTATTTCTACCAGTGGCGTGCATCGGGGCAACCTCAGTTACCTTATTTAGAAAAATCTGGTACGCCACTGTTTTTTAGCCAAAAGTTTTGTAGCTATTGTAAGATTGTTTGTTATTAAATAATATATTTTTAAAACTTTTTTAAGCTGTATTTTGAAAACGAAGCCGTTTTGATCCCATTAAAGTCCAATTAACGAAATTGCTGTTACAGATTTTTCCGTTTTTCTCGAAAAAGGTTTATTCTATCAAAAATATAAAAGAGCCATCTTTTGTATAGTTTCAATGGGTGAAGCTAAATAACTTGTCGTGTTGATTAAAAAACAGTGGCGTATCAGATTTTTCTAAAATAAGGTAACTGAGGTGGCCCCGATGCACGCCACTGGTGGAAATAAATTAAATTTATTTTGAGCAAACAATGCCACTTTAAGAAATACTACCATACACCAAGTTTCATTAGAATACCTCTAAACGTTTTCCAGATTTTTGAAAAAAAGAAATTTTTTGTTTAAACTTCAACACCCTGTATCTTGAAAACGAAGCGGTTTAAGTCCCATGTTTGTATGAACTTTTTATCTTAGAATTGATCAAGGAATCACCCCTTAAAGTTTGTCTACGTACTTAATTAACACCCTGTATAATAATACTTTTATATATGTATATATACGTATTAGATTTGTGCTGTGCATTCTCTTTTGTTCTATATATTTTTTTTGTTATTCTCTTTTTTCTTTATTCTTAAATACGTTTGCCCTCCATATAAAGACAGTTGCAAAATTTTATTTATTTTAATTATTTTATCTATACTTTTTTCTGTTTCATTTTCCTTTTTATGTTTTTTAGCGCCGGTGTTTCGGTTGTGGTTCGGGCTTGGTTGAGCCGGGCTTAGATGGACAGGGGTGCATCCAAATATCTTTATTAATATATTTATAATAAATTGTTGTTGCAAGCTCTCTTAAAATGGTGCGCTTTTGTTCATTTTGGGTTTGGTATGACTGAACCGCAACTGAAATACCGGAGTTTATATATAATTTTATTAGAAATTTAGGCGTTTTTTTAATTAAAAATTTAACTTTTTTTTCATCAACGTATATGTGGAAGATCAGGCACTGCAGTTCAGCGCCTGTACAAATACCTTGTGATTCTTGTATAATTTATTCCCATATTTATCTATACTACTTGTGTTTGTAATAATGGTACAGGAATAAACAATTTATTATTATTATTATTATTATTATTATTATTATTATTATTATTATTATTATTATATACATAGCATTAAATTTAAATAGTACGGTGATGGTTCCTTTCACTTGTTCTCCCTGTTAAAATTGAAATGGACATATTTTTCCATCATTATATATTATTAAATACTCGGAAACGAATTACAAGCAATAAATAAGTAAATTAGAATAAGTATTTAAGTGGTATATTCTTCTTATCTGTTGGTGCTTGTTACAATATTTTCTTTTACCAGCTCCCTCTTCGGCCATTCCCATAATTATCCATTAGAATCTGTATGCATTTCGCAGTGTAACAATGTATCCCGTTTTCACGAACACTTCAGGAAGCTTTCGCAAACCAATCATTTGGTTGTGAGAACAGCCTGTCCTCAAAATCTTCTTGCACCACTCTTGCTTTATGGTACCATCGACAACATGCAAATATCCCATGCCCTTTTGGCTTATTATATACAATCTGGATTAGTGATGGGCTTATTCGAATGAAAAATAACCGGTTATCCGGTTATTGAAATAACCTATGTAACTCGGTTTTCGTTCCAAGTATTCGAATTAAAAATAACCTCATGCTGATACTTCATGCTGACTAAAGAAGTCTATGTTGTTTTTTAAACCAAGTATGCAACACTTTTTTTATTCATACCTACTAAAAAAATTGAAGGATAAGACATTAAATCATGCATTTTTTTATTATGCCTTGAACTATCAGAAAATATAGCTTAGACTCGTAGAAAGGCTGTGGTTAAAAAATATGCATACAGACAGTAAATAAACAACCGCAACTGTCGGGACAATAGAAAGAGGCGCTGTTATCGTTTGTTAGGTTAGTTGAAGTTTTGAGACATGTGTTGTAAACTATTTGTAAATAAACCAATCTTGTGGAAGCTACTCTTGGTAGAACGGGCGATGAGCGATACAGTAGCATTGGCTGGCGTCCGCCGCAAGCTTGTACGTTTCACCACTGCAACTTTTGCACTTGTGTGATTACGGTCTATTCGCTAAATGCTTTTACTACAGCGTTTCTACGACTCTAAGTTGTCTTTTCTGATATAAATTAGTCCGTAATTCCAGGTTCGGTGTAACATTCTAGCCCCTCAATATTTTTTCAAATGAAATGTATTACTTTGGTACAACCCGCCGAAGTATGGTTTTAGCCCTGGCCATTTTCACAAATTTACAATTTTTGTTGTAATCATTCAATCGCAGCCAACCCAAAATTATATGTAAGATTTCATGAAACTACATCACTTTTGTAAAGGCAGTAGAACACGAGTATGTCATTTTGGATGGATGTAAACATGGCATTACGAGCCGGCGCTTACGTTGAATATTAATGAAAAACACTGAAAAGCTTTTTGTTTGTATGTATTTGTCTATAGAACTGTCAAGCCTGAAGTCGCTAGTTCGAATTTCAGTTTTGCCATTTTTTTTATTATTGAAAGATGCGAATGCAAATTTAAATCTGAACTGCCACATTATCAGCGCTGTCTGCCCCATTTGTACGCTCCGCTAACGGTATTGATAAATTACCGGCTTGTTTTTTAACATATTTTCTCCATCTAAGCAGTTATTAGTTTTCGTCCCGTTTGCGAATTCTTTTTAACCCATGTCGTCGCACATATGGTGAGATCATGTATATAACATAATATGATAACGGTCATACCACTCATACCACATTGAAAGCACCGTTCAACAGATTACGAAGACTACGGGCCGTTTCAAAGAGTGCATGGCAAATACCGCTCCTTGCCAATAGTCTGCCGAAGTATGGATAAGGGACTTGCACCGTCTCATCTTGAATTAATATTTTTGCGTGGTAACAAGTATCAATAAGCAAATTTTGTACTATGCCTACCACTTCATAACAATTCCTAAGCACGAATTTTGGAGTTAATACACAAGAATGTCTTTAGCTTCCCTTAAAATGTTTTTTGCTTATACAATAATATTTGAAGTTATACAACTGGAATACCACCCTCGAGAATGTTGTAGCTTACACAAATATTATGATAAACAAAGCGACTTGCAGTAGGCGAGACAACAACGGTGATATAGAAACATGTTATTGAGTCCCATAAATAATTGACCGTGGACTGTGTGCTATATCTAATTAATACATTTTGTCAACCTGTAGCAATCAAAGTTATGAATGCCAACAGGAGCTAATTTATACAAGTTTCTTACCAGTGTTTGTTATTAATGGAATCGAGAAGGGTGAGTTTTTGTAAGAAAGAACCTGTCATTTTGAGCTGTTATTTTTAACACAATTCCTAACTCAAGAACAATTGTTTAATTATGTGTGTCTGTTATCTTATATAATTGCAACTACATGGAGTGAGGCGGTAGAAAACATAGAATTGCTGCAATTGCATTACATAATGTAAGCAAGCAATCTACTGACATTTGGAAGGCACTTAAACCTCTCGGAATTAGTCGAATGTTTGTATACATCTATTAATCGATACAAGGATATCTTAGGAGTAGATATGATTGCTCTCGTCCTGTGCTTATAGGATAAACAACGGCAAGAAGAATTCAAAGAAATTCTTTAGGTAAGCAAATGATATTTTTTCGTAAGCTGCAAATTTCGCAAAGATATATGATACGTATTACAAAAGACTACCTAAAGTTGGCAGCATATCGATAATCAACTAGACATTTCTTTCTCCTGGTACACTGATGGCAACAATTATTGACGATTTTGGTTTACGGACGGAAAATTACAAATACTAAGCTTGCAGCTCTCAAGCAGCTACCGAAGTGAGAAAAAAGTTTTAAAAATAGTAGGTTGTCCCTTATGAGGGGGATGCAAACATTCATTTTTGTGAGCAAGTCGTAAACATCTGCTAAAAGTTTACGAAGAAACCAATTTACAGTCAAAATTAAAACCTCAACACTTTTCAAAAATTAGTTATGGATATTTTAACAAGTCTCAGCGCTTGCGCACAGAGCAAAATCAACGCAGCTGTGGGTTAAAACAAAAGGCCCTGCATTCATCGAAGCAGAAAATTGGCTTTTGATCTGAATTCTTTCGATTATAAATTGTGATTTCGGAGAGCACAGTCTGCACGAAGATGCATCCACATTCCACATATCAAGTAGATGTGATGCGTAACGCAAATGTATCAAGACTCAAGGAAGCAACTTTAGAAATAACTCTTGGTTCAGCCTTAGCTGCACATAAAGTCAGTTTCAGTGGAGAATAAAAATAAGGCGTATAATAAAACAGTAACAAAATCAGCAGTGACTGGAAACTTAGTGTCTTACTCTAAGTGAAAAAATGAAGTCTGGCCATCACACGTTTTTTACTGCGTTAACTTATAAAATTTAATTTTGCGATTTTTTGAAAATTACTTTCAGAAAACAATAAATCCCAATAAAACCCCTTGTACTTTTCCTTTCACTACTTAATAGGCACTTTAAGTAAAAAGAAAATTAAATAAAAATTAATTGAGGTTTATTTCCCCCAAGTGCCACAACTAGTGTAGGTTATTAATTATACACGATTAATTAACCCTATTTTTGCCAAGTATGAAGCCCTTTTAATATTAGTAATCGCAACTATAAACTATAAACTTTAAAACTAGCCCAGTGACTAAAATCGCTTATCCCAAGGTTGGAATTCTACATCATTGCCTTAAATACTCTTAGGGCAAATACACTTGTAAGATAAGTGAACAACATGACAACGTACCTTCAGTAGTCTTCAACTAATTGCTTTTGAAACTCCACAATAACAACACAATTATAATTAAAAACAAACAAACTTAACAACGATTTCTTTATTAATCATTAGCCTAAGCGAACCTGTTATTTCCTTGGTAACCACCGCTGACCACCGACCGGATTTCAAATTCTGAACTTTAGAAGCCGAACTTTGTCCCATAATTATGCCTGGGCCTCAATTCGTATTTGTTGCCGGATGCCTCCTTACTTCCTCTGCTTTTGTACCGCTGCTGTTAGAGTCCTTGCCCTCTGCTTTCGTTGTTGTTCAACGTGCAGTTTTTCCTAGGATGATGCCCTACAATTTCCTCCGGAAGTTCCCTGGACAGCAAAATAACACTCCCAAAGTCGCCCCAATTGCTATAAGACAACTATCCTGACCATTACGCAATAGGACATGCAAATTAGGAGCAAAAGGATTTCATTCTTCTCGAAGAAATTACATTTTTATTATAATTTTTGTTACCAAGATTTCTCTTATTTACTGTTTTGTGTAAATGCATACTCTGATCCAATAAATATAACTGTCTTTACAAATATCGCTTTTAAAAAAATAACCTCAATTATATCGTTGCGCATATCTTATGTTATATTAATTTTCACATAGTTATTGCTTAATAACCTTCTTATATCCCGTGCAGGTCGCTATCTTATGCTCTTGTGCATTTTACGTGATTCTTACTCGCCGTTTCATTACTGTGGATTCATATTGTTAATTGGCGTTACATTTGTTCAAATTTCATTGCACATTCTTATTGTTGAATTTCGTAGCCGACTTGAACTAATGCAACGTCATTAGCATATTTTTCTTTATGAATGTGTTATTCAATCCTCAGTTACCCTAGCTATACCTGCCATAATATTTTAATCTGTGAATCTAAGTAAACGCGACCCGTTTCGACGTTCATTCCGTACTCACTTGCCAAACTTGCTTTTTATAATTATCACAACTTATAAATCTTTGTTTGTAATTACCCTAATGCTTATTCTTTACCACCATTAAACTTTTGCGATTAATTGTATTATATTTTTGAACAGAGTATAAGCAGGCAAAACTTGAGGTAATTTGAAGAATCTCAATCGAGAATGGCGGCACTTAACACAACAATATAGTCATAGTTACATAAAAACGGCAATTCTTTCACAACGAGGCCTAGGAATTTCTCCGGGGGTATCTTCTTGCAATACACCAGCAGTGGTTCTATGCAGAATAGCAACGGTTGGGAGGGGGGGGGGGCTTTCACGTTAATGAAACGGGAAACCCGCTGGCCTCATATTCAGGCGAGCGCCAAAGGGAAGATCAAAAAGGCACGTGACGCCGAGAAGTGAGGTTACAAAACTCCAGAACGGCTACGGGGAAACATCGGAAAAACTGCGGATATAAGTATAAATCCAAAACGAAAGCGGGAAAGACCGGAAGACCGGTCGAATCAGGGCTGAAGGGAGACATCTCAACGCAATTAAGTATCAGAAGCGAAATCCACCAACACCGACTGGTGCGGTCAAGACGAGAATCACGATGCGGAAAATTCTAAAAAAATGCAATTTAACTAATAGCCCGATACAAAAACCAAGAGTGCTGCAAATAGTCCAGGAGGACATGGTCTTAGACGGGCGACGAGTGCTCTCCGTTAAATAAATTTTGCTTCTCGTGGTCTGTAGCACCAGGGAGTAAGTAAGTGATGGGTAATGCAGTTGATAATTGGCCAGATCGTTTAAGGAAATTAGAATATCTACTCCAACTTAGTTGAAGAATTTTCCCTCCTTTACGCTTATGGCGACGCCACTGGAGACCAACCCTTCGGATGCGGCATGCACCTCATAAATACGGCTGACAGAGGGCAAAGGTATCCGCCATCGTCGGCGAGCATCTTGGCAATGAACCCGTAAAGAGGTTAAATTTACGACCTGCCCGTCTGAGGACTCTAATGTTATAATGCAGCGTTTCCCGTGTCAAGTTCAGCGATAGTTTGCATTGCTGGGTCGCGTGCCCGTGGCCCGTAAACTTCCATCAGCGTCGCGGCCGCGCGACTTCTTTGCGAAGGACGCCCAACGACCGACGCCGAGGGAGAGCGGGAAAGCTGCGAATACGTGAAGGCTTTCCCGCTTCGCGTGCCACTCGCATGCAGCTCGTTTATTAGCTGATCCTTCGCAGCGCTGTCTTCTAATTTAAATATCATTAACTGCACCGCCCGTCTCGACAAAACAATTTATGTCCGCATAATAACGAGCGAAACTCTTATTTTTAGTTGTGGGCCGTCTGTTGCGCCAATTGCACCTCCACAGGGCTGCGCCCCACGGTTTTCCTGTTCGCCGCCCCCTGGGTAATTAGAGAAACGAGGTTCCTGGCGCTTGGCCTCGTTTGGAATGCAGGAAAATTGTTGTTTTGAAACGTTGCGTATCACTTCGCTTGATGTGTTTCTTAGTGGTATTTTGGGCGAAACGATGTTCCGGTACTTTTATGTAGAGAAGCAACGTGTTTCAGAACTTTTTTCCAACGTTCTAATAGGTAGTCCTAATTATTAATATGACCAATAACATCTAAAGTTATTTTCACACTTTCATAAATATTTTCGCACGATCTTGATGAACCTGAACCTGATATTTTTATATTTATTTGAAAAAGTTGATGATGTACAAATTATACAGCTTGCCCTTACAGCTCGTTCAGAAGTCCCCCGTTCTCTCCAGTTGTTGATATCCCATTTCACAACTCTTTCCCTCCAATTTGAACTCGAATGGGTTATGGGCTAGCCTAAACAATCACACTCATTTCCACACCCTCGTGGAATGAACTGGACTGTATTTTCTGATGCTGATTTTCTTAAAAATTACTTTAACTGAAAGGTTAGTAAATTAAACACAAAAAACAGAATTGGAACTCTCCTGTCTACTACAGCTATAGAACTTTGCAAGTGCAAAAACCAAAAAAGCGAGAAGAAACTTTGATGGCTGGGTCCGCTCAAAAGCAAGGCAGTTTCCGAGTGTGAAAAAACGGAAGCGGTCTATATGACAAATAAAAATAGTCCAGGCTCAATTCAGCATGCTGTCGTCAACGAATGTAGGGAAACGGGTTGAGCGATTCCTAACGGGAATAAACGCAAATCGCATTAATTAGCAACACCTATTCGAATGGGAAAACGCATGCCTTAAAGTTGGTGACGGCTCACGATCACGTGCAGTGAAAAAATAAATTTGCACGGTCCGCATCTTGGTTGAAAATAACAGCTGCGCCGCTTCAGAAAGCTAGAAACACTTTCTAGCACTCAATGAGTTTTGAGAAATGCATGCGACACCAAACATGTTTTTTTGCAATGCACCACTGATTCCTCTTTTTGTCTTTCATCCTGGATTAGACATATGTTACCTCTTCCGCCTTTAAGGTTTACCATATGAATCGAGGTTCTTCTATATCTCTTCTTCATTCTTTCTGTTGTCGCTTTGTTTATATGCTGTCTGCAATTTCTTTTATTTTTCTCTAAGTCAGTAAATGGTTAGCTCACTACTTATACCTGCGTTTTGTATGTGCTCTTCTCATGTGCATCCTGTTCATCATTCGCAAGATTTTCTTCGGATGGTTATATCGTTACAAGTCCTTATCGTTTATGGTCCACTTTTTGGATCCATATAGCATTCTTTTATAAATCTCCATCTGCTTCCCTTCTTTATTTGTCCTGGATTTCATATACATATTTTATCGCATGCGTTTCTGTCGAATTGATATTTAAAATGAATTGGTTTTTTGATGAACTAATCATCTATGATTATTTTTGTTCTTATCTGTTCTTTTTTCTTTTTTTAGGGAGATTTTCGCATCGTATTATAAAACGATTAGTTTTAGATTAAAATTTGATATTTGAAGGTGGTATTCATTTTCGTTTATGACTTGATCATCATGAAATAATACGATATTGATACAAGATATCCAATTTATTGTTTATTTTCGGATAATATCGTCAATATGTATATGTTAAACATAGAAGGCGCCAAAGGGCACTAGTAGCAGTTTCGTTCTAAATGGTATATTCTACATCTACTTTTACTTTTCTCTCTTTATGCATCCTCCCAATTACTCTTCTAAGATGTTCTGAATAAAAGCATCGTCAGCATAAGATTGTTCGTAGAGATTCATAATAGAATCTACTTGGAAGTACTAGGCCCATACCCTTTGGTTTTCAAAGCCCCAAATTCACCTTTTTAATTTTGATCCAATTTGCTGATTTAGATTAAGTTGTTTTGTGACATTACTGATAACCTTTCGTATTTTCACCTATACATATACTTTTAGTATACCCCTCCAGACATAGATTCCAACTATTTCAAAGAGAGATAGAGAGAGAGAGAATTATAGTTTGGAGTGAAAACGCCTCGGCCCTTGTAACGCGCTTCTTGGGGCCCCGCCGTTGAGTTTAATTCTTATAACGTGTCTTTAATTTATGCCCTTTATGTTCACGTAGCTAGCTCAGTTTGCAATAGGACACCCCTTACCTCTATCCCAGTCGTAGTTAAGCAGTGCTACTATCTACCAAAAATAGGAATCCAGACTGTAACTTCGACTCTAAACAATATTCGCAAGAAAACCAATTTGTTGACACAAATAAAGAAAGATATATTTTTAGTAAAAGACGAACGACTTAACCTTAAAATGCATTAACCTACGCGCAACTTCTAAAAGTATACCTGTATGAAATGGAACGCAATTTGAATTCCCTGTACACACTATTTCACTTACGTATTTATTTCTCCATTAATCGCATTCTTTTAGGGTAGCAAAACCTTTCCACAGCCTGGAGAGAACGCTTATCGCCCAGACTGCAAACATTCCCTCTATCAAGTTACCTTAAGTTGTGGTCTGAGAACTGCAACGTAGCTTCGACAAACTGGATCGCCCGGTTACACCAAGGACTGGCCCATGTCATCAGCCTTGTGTGATTCGACTTCCCACCAAAGCGGCTACTCCGGGGAAGTACTTGGTAGGCGTATGCCTGCACACACAGATAATTATAACTAGTGATGGGACTATTCGAATGCAAATTACTACAGTATTCGATTCTTGCAATATATCGAATGCATTCGATTCTTTTGAGTGTATTCGAATGCTTCGAATCGAATACTTAATCGGTGTTTGTAAATCTCGCCGGGCGTGATCTCGATTCCGATCCGAATGCTGAATTCGGCGTGATCTCGATTCTTATCCGAATGCTGAATTCGAATGCATCGGCGCTTGGCAGCGGTTGGTACTCGGATTCGCACTCGAATCATTTCAGTTTTAGCTAGCACAGCTCTGCGTATCATAGGAGTTTAAAGAATGCCCGCCTCGGCAAACTCGCTCCGAAAGCAACTAGTATATGAATGCACAGAGAATTTTCCGTTGCCATTCCGAAAGTTTCGAATTTAGATAGACATTACATATAGGTATTTTGATTTCCATAGAAGGCAGGAATGAAATCAACTCTCAAACGACAGATTTTTTTGATCCAGGTCTCACTTGAATAGTTGGTGCTGAAATGTTTCTAGTTAAATATAGACTACAGAATTAAATATAAAATTAAAATATTACCACACAGACTGAAGATTGCACACTCAAACGATATAGCACCACCAAAATCATAAAAGCAACTAAATGTACTAAAAATTTAAACAGATACATCGAAGGGAAAGAGAAACAAACGCTGGGGTTGTCTTAATAATTTATTTTAAAGAAATACATATAGGCCCATAACAACAATAAAAACAACTATTTTATAAACAGTCCTTTTCTCATATTCATTTTCGGTACTATAAATTTAACATTTAAGTATTTCAAAACAAATATACGTTATTAATAGGGTAAGCTGAACCGCCTACAATCAAAAGAATTTTTTATTTTTGTTTTGTGCACGTGCAGCGTCTCGTTATCTCTGGTGCTGTGTGTCGCTCAGCCGAGGTCACACGTCACCACTCCCCCAGTACGAGAGCGAGCACACAATTCGAGTGCGATTTTGCATTCGAATTGTTTGCATTCGAATGATCATTCGATTCTCAAAAGTATTCGCATGCGATGTATTCGATTCTGAAAAGTATTCGATTCTGCCCATCACTAATATATACACAGATATAAATTTCAGTTATAATAAAATATATAAAATTTCATGTATAGATGATATAGTATAGGTAATAGTTATGCAGTTTTACAGAAAACATAGGATACTAAAGGTAATTATAGTTTAAAGTCGAACGTCCAGGTTGTTTATCCAGTCAATAGCGTCTGGTGTAGCATTGAGAATAGCCTCTCTAGTGCCAGTGAAGGCTCTTCGTCTGCATTCGAATGCGATGTGCTGAACCATTTGTCTCTCTACACCGCAGTCGCACTCTGGTGTTGGAATTAAGCCCCACTTGTGATAGGAGTCTGCACACCTTCCATGGTTTGTTCAGATTCTGTTAAGCGCAGCCCAGGTTTGGCGTGGCAGGTTGAATCCGTGGGGTGGCTGTCTTGTATCCAGAAGGGGTTGCCTGAAATGCTTGTTATATGACAATGTCCTGTCCGGAGTAACTCTTAGGTACTTTGGGTTTGGGTTGAATGGGAGTGTGTCTTCGTTTAGAGTTACGTTCAAAGTATGTTTTGCGAGCTTATTGTTTAGATGGAAGCAGCTTGTTTTTCTTTTAGTGGTGCTTAGTGTTAGTCTCCATTGTCGAAAGGATTGATATATTGTTTTCATGTCTTGAGTTAAGGAATCCTTTATGGCAGCCATGCTAGTGTGTTGTACACTTATAGTCAGGTCGTATAGTCAGGTCGTCAGCATATGCAAATTGTCTAGAGATGATAGGTGGTATGTCTGCAATAGACAGATTGAAGAGGAGTGGGGCCAGAACCTATCCCTGTGGGAGACCATTATTTAGCATTCTGGTGTCGCTTTTCTTATTGCCTAGTACCACGTGGAAAGTCCTGTTTGTCAGCAGATTATTAATAAGCGACGTGATTTGTGTGCCCTTTATAGTCCTAAGTAGTTTGTATATAACTCCAGCCCTCCAGACTTTGTCATATGCGGCTGTTAAGTCTATAAAGACCGCTCCAGTTTTAAGTTTTTTCTCAAATCCAGCCTCGATGTGAGTGGTTAGGGCTAGCACTTGGTCGGTGAAGCTTCGGCTGCGTCTAAAACCAGCTTGTGCTATTGGGACTTGCTCCAAGACACAGTCACTGATTCTGTTGTGGATTAGCCGTTCCAGGAGTTTATACGAAGCACTTAACAAAGCTATGGGTTATAGTTTTCGGGGCGATCGCGATCGCGTGATTTTCCAGGTTTTAGAACTGCAATAATCTTAGATCTTTTGAACTCTCGAGGGAGTTGGTTTCTTTGTAAGATATCAGAGTAGAACTCAACTAGCAATTTTTTGGTTCGTTCTCCTGCATACTTAAGAAATTCTGCATGTATCTCGTCAGTTCCGGGAGCTTTTCCAGTTTTTAGTAATGACAAAGCCATGGTGACTTCATCTACGGAAAACGGTCTTGATACATTATTGTCTTTAGTGTACTGTCTTTTGAGTTCTGCTAGTTCTTTTCGAATCTTTTTATAGTAAGTTTTATCTACGGTTGATCGGGACGTGTTCACTATCTGATTTACGATCTGGTTAGGCGTTATCTCTGTCTTGTTTGCGGAAGCATGTGCGCTACCTCCCAGCTTTTTACTTCCTTTTACTACTATAAAGGAAGTATTGGATTCACCCCAAAAATTCGAAATTGAGTTTTCAACAGATCTTCACGTTTTAGAGTCCCCTGATCCCAAAAAACATATTTTTTTTCATTGGTCTGTCTGTCTGTCTGTGTGTCTGTGTGTCTGTGAACAGAATATCTCAAAAACGAAAAGAGGTATGGCATTGAAACTTCATATATAAGTTTTGTGTACTATGTAGATGAGACAGCAAGCTTTTGAAGAAAATCGCATAACCGGAAGTAGGTGTTTACTCTTGTGATTTTTCAGTTTTTTTCGATTTTTTCAAAAACGGCTCTAACGATTTTTTTTAACTTTACATTTTTCTTACATTTTTAATGTGTATTGATGTGAGATAGGTGATTTTCCAGTTGAATACTTCTAAAGTGGGTTTCTTTTGTTTTTTTTTTTTTATTTTTTTATTAACTCCTATTTTAAATAAAACACCCGGTATATTATTACATTTTTGAATTCACCTTAAAATTCTAGAGAAAATTTGTCTCTTCAACTAACACTCGATTTTGTACCGTTTTTGTAGAATTTGTAATTTTTGAAAATTTTTAACAAATGGTTAAAAATTAAAAATGAAATTTTTGACTAATTATAAGATCACTGTAAAAGGAAGTTGTGTGAGTGTATCACACCAGATTTTAATTATTAACATAGTTTGCTAAAGGTAAATTCTAATTTAGAAAAAGCAAAGGACGCTTAGTTTGATACGACATTTACAAATTGTTTAATTCTGACATGTAACTAATCCACCGGTAACTAGATTTATTCTGCTCATTTCATGGGTTTTTAATATTTAAACTTTAAGACGATTTTTCTCGATTTTTTCAGATGTAATATATTGAAGACTTTATATCATTGAAAACAACATAAAAAGTACTACCAAAATCAATAAAAAAAAAATCTGGTGTGATACACTCACACAACTTCCTTTTACAGTGATCTTATAATTAGTCAAAAATTTTATTTTTAATTTTTAACCATTTGTTAAAAATTTTCAAAAATTACAAATTCTACAAAAACGGTACAAAATCGAGTGTTAGTTGAAGAGACAAATTTTCTCTAGAATTTTAAGGTGAATTCAAAAATGTAATAATATACCGGGTGTTTTATTTAAAATAGGAGTTAATAAAAAAAATAGAAAAAAAAAACAAAAGAAACCCACTTTAGAAGTATTCAACTGGAAAATCACCTATCTCACATCAATACACATTAAAAATCTAAGAAAAATGTAAAGTTTAAAAAAAATCGTTAGAGCCGTTTTTGAAAAAATCGAAAAAAACTGAAAAATCACAAGAGTAAACACCTACTTCCGGTTATGCGATTTTCTTCAAAAGCTTGCTGTCTTATCTACATAGTACACACAACTTATATATGAAGTTTCAATGCCATACCTCTTTTCGTTTTTGAGATATTCTGTTCACAGACACACAGACAGACACACAGACACACAGACAGACAGACAGACAGACCAATGAAAAAAAATATGTTTTTTGGGATCAGGGGACTCTAAAACGTGAAGATCTGTTGAAAACTCAATTTCGAATTTTTGGAGTGAATCCAATACTTCCTTTATAGTAGTAAAAGGAAGTAATACAGGTTGTCATTTAAAAAAAAAGTCGTTGACGTCATAACTTTTAAAACAAATGACGCATCAACATGAGGGTGGTTGTAGTGTTTGTCCTATAATTAAAATCGCTATACCCCTTATAGATTTTTTCATAAAAATGAATTTCAACGAAGCTAATGATTTTATCCGTTACTTTATTTCCACACTGTATATCTATTACATATGTAAGCAACAAGTAAATGTTACATAAACAAGAAACAAGGTTAAAGTAAATAATAATTATTGTTTGAAGAGTTACTCGCCGAACGTTTTTCACGACGAAAATGTTTATACTTTCCTTATTTGAAGATTATTAAATTTTTTAAGCTCTTTTCGATAGATAATATGGCTAAATCCGATAGCCGTTCTTGTGTCATCGTACATCTTAAGTAGTTTTTGATAAGTTTTAATTTTGAAAAGCTTCTTTCTGCTATAGTTACCGTAACAGGAATTGTCAAAAACAGCCTACAAGCAGTTATTACCTCGGGAAAGTTTGAAACCATACTATTAAATTTTATTAATATTAATTCTGTTAATTCTTTAATTGTATGAATCTGTTCAGGAAGCGGGGGCGGTCAAACACCTTCCGCCTATACATACAGTGTGTTTCACTTTACATGGAAGCACCCTTGTATTTTCTTTGTTTTTGTATGAATCGATTTTTTACCAGTTGTACAACTCACCAAGAGGCATCTATTCATGTCCTTGAGCGCAAATGACGTTTTTAGCCTGTCCTACTACGATCAAGAACATGGGTCGTATTGTCAATATTTTGCATCGCGTTAGAGTTACAGCAAAAAGTTATTAAGAAAAGTTGTTTAGAATCAAAAGAATACCCTAAATACCGATTTTCGTTTAATAATTCGAATTTTTAATTTTTATTCATAAATTTGTCCAAGTCCCAAATTTCAACTTTTAATTTGGTATCAAATGGTGCCATGGAGAAACAACGTTTTTATTATTGTTGCAAACGTCATTAGCTCTTAATAATGGCTGAATGACATTTAACTGTTGCTGAGAAAGTAGAAATAATTAGAACTACTGGTGAAAATGCAAGAACCAATAGAGAAGTAGCTAGAATATTTAATGGAAGGCATCCAGGGCGTGCACCTATTTATCCTGGAACTGTTTCAAAAATTAATCAATTTTTTAATTTAATTGGAAATGTTGTTAATCCCAAACATATCTCTTACACCGTGGCTCAGACCAAGAATAGTTCGAAAGCATCCCCTTGACGAAATGATTTTGGCGGCTTATGACGCTAATTCTCGTAGTAGTATTAAAAGAAATATGGCATTAAATTTTCATCAAAAATTTGGAGCTTTTGCTTGCATCGTCAGAAACTGAGTGCCAGGAAAAATAGTTGCACGCCCTGGATGCCTTCCATTAAATATTCTAGAAACTTCTCTATTGGATCTGGCATTTTCACCAGTAATTCTATTTATTTCTACTTTCTCAGCAACAGTTAAATGTCATTCAGCCATTATTAAGCGCTAATGACGTTTGCAACAATAATAAAAATGTTGTTTTTCCATGGCACCATTTGATACCAAATTAAAAGTTGAAATTTGGGACTTGGAAAATTAAAAATTCGAATTATTACAGGAAAATCGGTATCTGGGGTATTCTTTTGATTCTAAACAACTTTTCTTAATAACTTTTTGCTGTAACTCTAACGCGATGCAAAATATTGACAATACGACCCATGTTCTTGATCGTAGTAGGACAGGCTAAAAACGTCATTTGCGCTCAAGGACATGAATAGATGCCTCTTGGTGAGTTGTACAACTGGTAAAAAATCGATTCATACAAAAACAAAGAAAATACAAGGGTGCTTCCATGTAAAGTGAAACACACTGTATATACCTAAATTTTTAAATGTGCTCTGCGCAAGTTTCCAAATTAAATTTATCTGATACATTTTTTTTTAGAGCTTAGGAACTGATGGGCCCCACTCGCTCGTGGGCCCTCTAGCATCGATACGGCAGATATGGCAGTAGCTACGCCCCTGGTACCGGGATCGTAATTTTTTGGAGTAAGAAAGGGCTAATAGGTCAGTAATATTTGGAAAACTATAGGAAACCAATAATAAAGTGCTAAGAAAGTAGTACTAAGAAACAGTCGTGCCAAAAATCAATAGCTACATTATCTGTTTCAAGTTTTCTTTAAAATTTGCTAACATTACTGGGCCCTTTCTTGCATTATTGATCTTTTGGCAATTTGTTTCCCCAAAAAATGTATGATGCCGATACCCCAAAGGCTTGTTACGGGTTGTTTTTAGGGTACTAAGGAGAATTTGTGTTTAAAATCAGTACTATATTATTTGTTTTAGGTTTCCCTTAGTATTTCCTTAACGTTACTAATATTTTAGCCATTTCCTGCCCAAAAAAAAAAATATGATGCCGACTTCAAAAAGGCAGGGACTTTTTAAGGGTTGCCTTAAGGGTACTAAAGCACATTTGTGTTAAATATCGGTACCATATTATTTGATTCAGTATTACTTTAAAATTTTGCATTTACTGGACTATTGACACATTTTTGCACCAAAAAAAAAACTACGACTCGGCACTCCAGAGAGACTCCTTGGGTATCTAAAAATCAGGAATATATTTATTTTTTGCGGTTTGCCTTAAAATTCGTTTAATATGACTACCTATAGGAAACAATATTATGGATAGTTTAGACTTGGGCGAATTAATTAGGAATTATGTGGCATTAAAAGCACGAAGTGTACACATGAGTTACATAATAACATTGCTCCCCCTCGCCACATTACGCCTACGATTGTATTTACCTATGTACCTATGTGTGATCTAAAATTATTTTGTTATTATTCTTGTGTTTATGACTGTAATAAATATATTTTACAGTTATAAAAATTAATTTTCTAAAATACATTTTATGGGCTTTCAAGGGGAGGGGGCAGTTTTTTAGAGCTTGCTCATACGCACCCGGCGCCCCTACAAATGTAAATCCTGGTAACATTTTAATTTCACCAAATCGCACTCTCTTACCGTTTACAATATTCCCATGAATGTAATGTATTGTTTTGAACACACTGTATAGTTGGGCAAATAGTTTTAAAACTAGCACTTATGTATCACCCTGAAAGAGCCTTAACAAGGATTGCGTTCCAGAACGCACCGGAAACAGAGGAATACCAAGCGGCCCATCAAACGCCTCCTGATCGCACAGCACCAAAACACTAACCCAACTGCATGGTCGATCGATAAACAAAGCCGCCCATCTACGCGCGGTTAGTCATCGGAATGTCTGCATTTAGACCCAGCGCACATCCTCCACACTCGTGGTCTTCGCGGCAACTGGTTGCTCCCTCCGGGCTCCGACTGCCTACCAGCCTACCGATGGTGCTACCGTTTACATCCGCTCTTTTCATGGATCGCGGCGGGTTGCGTGATCCTCCGGCTCCAGCTGCAAGGGCGCAATCAATGTCGCCAGGTTCGCTGGTTTATGGTCGCTAATCAGAGGCTTCTTCGCGTGAGACCGTCTGATACACATTTGCACACAATGCTGATAAGCGTGCAATTAGTCCCAGCGATGATTAGGAATCGGCCCGGAACAATTGCCCGACACACAGGCGTGCATGGGAATTGTTTTGTTGTTCGATTGATCGGTGCTGGCGAAGCTGCTTGTTGCCCAAACAGGATAATTAAGCGATAAAGGAGACTAGGGCGATGTTTTCGACAGCCAGACGGAATGCAACCATGGGAAAATATAGATAATGGCAACGACTAGCTTCGCACTCGTAAATAACACATTTTATAGCCTATAGCCTCCTACAGTTGCGTGGCGAATATTTTGCACTCATACCTACTGCATTACAATTCTGTAAGTTGGATTTTACAACTAACTATTCGGTGGGAAATCCATGGTCTTGTGGCCATTCTCAAAGAAGAGTGTCATAAGCGCCGATGAGATTTTTTCGAAGAGGTGCAGCAAAAATAGAATCTACAGACAACATTTACAGATAAACCTCAAGGCCATTGCCATTTTTTAAACCTGTGAATCGTTCTACAGTACATCGCCAGATTGTGTGTTGGCGTTAATACAATTGTGTGGACTGGATACAAAGGACACTCACCAATGAAGATTTTGGTACCAGAATAAATCTAGTGCACTTGCACTAAAATAGTACGTAGATGTATAGTTGTACGTTTTTTTGTTGATTCGAAGCGATAACCAGAATGTGAGCAAAAGCTGTCAATTTAAGGGAATTATGGTAGGGCAGGAGTATAAAAAAAAAGAAATACAAATTGTTTCCTTTGCTCCCAGCCGTCAACAACAACTATTCTATAATTGAAAATATATTTTATCATTTATTCTAACGTTATAGTAATGAGATAGCTATTCGATACTGCTTAAAACATGTAAAACAATATGTATGTCAACATAAGGTGAGTTCTATGTCAACACTAGGATTGCCAACACTAATTTTGACCCGAACATTTCGTGTTTTCAATAAAATTCTTCGGGTTAACTAAAGGCTCATACATACATGGATTACGAAAATTTTTACTTTCATTTAAAAGCTTCAGAGCAGAAGTCATTGGTAAGAAAGTGGCCAAAGAGGAAAAATATATAATTTTAGAAAATATCTTATTTATTTGTTTTCAGAAAAATATAGTTTCGTAGTACATAGTTTACTTAACTTCTAAGATGAATTTTGAACATTTCTTTTATGGAATATAAAAAGTGGTTTTGTTCTTTAATTCCTATGATTTACACAGAATTACGCTGAGTGTAACGGGCCAGCTGGATCCCTTACCGATAATATTTATTTTCATGCTTAAATGTAGAAATCAAGTTGTATTTCGTATGTTTTATTATTAGAATTAATATTTATGGAAGCAAATTTTCGCATAGCCGGTCCTGCGCTGAACGTGTATTGTGAATTTTGGTTTCCGCGAGTCCAGCAAGAAACCGCTGTACGTGGGATGCTTGGGTTTTCAAATCATGCAAATGTAACAAAAAAATGCAGCAGTCGCACGCCTCCTCTTCTGAGATGAAAGTATGGTACGTGAATTCGCCTAGGGAAATATAAGATAACTTGAAACGGACGTAAAAGAGTCTGGCAGCCAACTTTTGCTGCAAACAGTGTTAAAGTGCAGCGAGCCAGCGTTTCCAAATTCCGCAAACGCATTTTCTGAGTGTACATGTAGATACACCCATTGTGCTATATATTTAAAAGCGTCGCCAATTCAGCTGTCCTTACGAGGCTTGCACGCGATCAGTGGTTCCCAACATAATGTCCGCCAGGTGCGGATGATGCAATCGAGGCGTGCTGTTTCCAAGGGTATGCAGAAGTCAGTTCCAGGTAAAATGTTTACAAAGCGTGATAAGGTTGCGATTAACTACAAGCTTTTGCTAACGCGCAGGAATGTGTTTTTAGGGACTTAAATAAGTACCGGCTTCAGGTAATTTTGACATTTCAGTTTTGTTAGACATTTTGACGTTTGCGTTATTTTAAAAGGCAATTAGTTTAACGCATTTTTTTTAAATATTTTACGTTGTTCATGTATGTTTGCAACACACCTGCCAGTAGCCTCAATTTATATCGCACGTAGTTGAAAACTTAATTCTATTTTATTTCAGTTCTTTTATAATTTTATGCGCGTTGTGTGTTTTTATATGTGCTTTGAAATCAATAAATCATGTAAAGAATTAGGCTTTTTTGTGCATTGTTTAAAGTCCGTCCAACACTATAAGGCAGAACCAGATTTCTATTTTGGCAGATAGTGATCTTGCATAAGCGACTAACTGAGATATTAAGAGACTTTCATGATCACTGAGCTAGCTAAGGGATAAAAAAATAATTATTTAAATATTAAAGTGTACGAGACGTCTTGTTCAAATTTAACGTATCCATGGAGGGGTAAAAAATACTGCATTTCATATGCTACTTAAAAAATATAAAACAATTGTAGGAATTATATCATTATAGTAATGTAAAGCACAGTATCACCTTCAACTTTTTTATTAACCACTTTTTCTCCCCCAAAAATTATTTACTTCCGGTCAGCATCGACTCAATGTTGGTAACCCTAGTCAACATACTAGCTTGTATCCATAATGCACCAAGCAGCTGCTGAGAACGCTCTGAAATGTGTCCCAAATTTAATTACTGGCAGAAACACTGACGCTGCAGAATCGGCATATAACAGTTTCAATGTAACGCGATAACTAACGATGTTGCAGTCAAGACCATCGTAAACTCACGGGCTTATATAAATAAAGTGCTCTCGAAAATCTAATGGTAAAAGCAGCCAGTGTTATTTTTATCATTGAAAATGAATGCCAGTGCAGCAAGGGCGTTGTTGCATTCTTCAGAGCCGCGTCGGACATAATATCAGTTGCAGTTGCAAAGATATTTCACGGACTATGATTTAATAACTGATATTAAAAAATCACCGCAAAGACTGTTACCACATTTGATACAAAGTGAGACTTGATCACGATTTGCCGATTGTACCAGATCCTAGGTCTATCATGTTAAATGTGTGTACATCTCCCCAGTGAACCAAATCCAAAGCAGGTCTAGGATTACGATGTCTTAGTTTATAGAATATAGTAGAGCTCCGAGCATTGTTTTGGTAATGAATTAGTTCTTATCAGTATAACAACTTGTAGAACAATAAGAAGCGAAGTCGCGCCTTCACAGAATTGATACGTTTCACGGGTTAGATAGTTGTATATGAAATTAAAAAAATACGAAAGTGTGATCACGTTACGCTTTAAAATCTCGATATAGAAGAATGGAAGAATCGCAGGGTGCGATTGAAAAATTACGGTATTGCTCATCGCTAGTTGGAGCATGTTTCTTTATCTTGATTTTCGGTTATTTCATGCAGGTATTAATTATTAGTTTTGAAGAGCCCCCCCCAATACAATTATAATGAGCTGTCATTGCAACCATATCGTTAAAAAGTCTGATTTAAACAAACATTATGATGATGCCAGAATACCAATTCTACAGTTTGTTTCAAGATACAGGATACGTTTTAGAATAGTTTACTTTTGATATACTTTAGTTCACGTATTAATGTTTATGCTGCGAGTGTGTAATATTGCACCAGGTATTCAGAAAAATGTGTTTAGGTAACAGTGGTGATGATTTGTGACTTAAAATTAGAGAGTTTGTGAAATTAATTTAAGTGGTTAGTGAATAGAATATAGATAAAAGGTGCGTAGTACATACTGGAATAGAAACTCAAAAACGATAAAGAAGACCAGCGTTATGGTTAAGGAACTCAGAACTGAACCAGCTACTACCGGATACAACTAAAAAATTTAAAAACAAACCGGCGTCGGTAGTTCAGTGATTACCACTCTAACTACTGATCTAGGGTCGCGAGTTCGATCCCCGGTCCCGGTGAGGTTTTTAAAAAATGAAAAAATCCGGATGAAAGCCTCTACAGAATGGCATCATTCGGAAGTGATGTAAAAGATCCCTTGCTAGGGTTGGAACCCCTTAGTCTCGGCAAAATTCTAAGTACGACTTTTACCATATCACCGCAGCAGTCGGTGTCTAAGGTACCTGGTACTCTGCATGCCTATACCTTGTCCATTAAAAAGCAAACAAACAAACTTTTAAAAACAGCATTGTGAGACTTCATAAAAACTCTGAAGACAAACAAATACAAATAAAGAGAATCTGAAGAAGGTGTAAGGTGAAAACAAGAAATAAGTCAAATTGAAAAAACCAAGAATACCAACACTCAATAAAACAGTGAGTGAAGCAATTTGAAATAATGAACACAAATATTAGGCCAACAATGAAAAATCGCAATGTGGAAATAATACCAAAACAGCAAACAAGATAAAACAGTTAAAATAAACCAAATAATAACACAATTTGAGGAGAAAATTATTCAACAAGGAGCAGATGCAAATAAAAAGACTAAAAGAAAATTATACCTTTTAAGACCTAAAGAAATTGAAATAATAGGGAAACCCCAAGGAAAAATAACAGACCAATATTGATTAGCTTTTGAAGCTGAAAGAAACACAATTCTGGCTAAACAGAGACCTATCGTAGCAGAAAATGGAAGAAAGAAAGGCGCTAGTTCAAGAAATGAACGAAGCACGCCAATAAAGATGCAAGGTTACCGTGATAGGAAACAAACTAATAATATTAGGTAAAGAATGATGACATACCTTAGAAAATGAAAAGAACATTCACTGCAATCAAAATGCGGGGTGGGAAGGGAAAATATATGGTGAGGAAATTTTACAGAAAAACTGAAGCAATAAAATATACAGTGTGGAAATAAAGTAACGGATAAATTCATTAACTTCGTTGATATTCATTTTTATGAAAAAATCTCGAAAGGGTGTAGCGATTTTGACCATAAGGAATATTTTCAGATGATTTTCAGCTTTGTTTTTAAATAACAACCTATATTTTTTATTATTGATTTCGGTAGTACTTTTTATCCCGTTTCGAACGGTATAAAATGTTCATATGTTCCATTTGAAAAAATCGAGAAAAATGCTCTTAAAGTTTAAATATTAAACACCAATGAAATGAGCAAAATAAATCTAGTTACCGGTGGATTAACTTTGAATCAAGTTCTAGTTGTATTTTTTAATTCAATAAAAACGAATGTGCTTTAATGACGTTCCGTTAAACGTAGGCAAGTAGATTTACTTTGCTCATTTAATTGGTTTTTAAGACCATTTTTCTCGATTTTTTTTCAGATGTAATTGAAAATTTTATATCATGAAAACAACATAAGAAGTACTACCAAAATCAATAACAAAAAATACAGGTTGTCATTTAAAGAAAAGTCGATGACGTCATAACTTTTAAAACAAATGACCTAGCAACATAAAGGTGGTTGTAGTGTATGTCCTATAATTAAAATCGCCATATCCCGTCAAGATTTTTTCATAAAAATTAATATTAGCGAAGTTAATAAATGTATCCGTTACTTTATTTCCACACTGTATATACTAACATTCATTGTAAGAATAAGGAAAAATATGAAAATGATGAATGGAAAATAATATGGAAAGAATATTACCGGAAATGACTGAACGAATAACTAAACGAAACAGAGTAAGAATACCACAAATAATCCGCGATAGCCAAGTGGATCAAGCAATATAACAACGAAACACAGCAAAGAACCAGGAAGCGACCAGCTTGTAGCAGATCTATGTGCTTAAAAACGGCGGAGACAAACTGCAAGAGCAAATACACAAACTGATTGAAGAAATATGGTAAAGAAAAAATGGCGAGAGAATGGAATAAAGAAATAATAATGCCATTCAAGCTTACTAAACTACAAATTTAAAAAAATATGCTGAGAGAATATTAGGAGACTACCAGCTAGGATTTAGATCAGCTGTTCACGCAAACATTATACAAAAGACCATAGAAAAAACGGCAGTTCATAATATAAATTTACACATGGTTTTCATAGATTTTGCATATGCTTTTGAATCTGTAAACAGGGAGATGATGACGACTGCATTGAAAAACTGAGGATACCACAACATTTATTCTATTATTAGAAATAATCATAATGGGAGCAAAATTAGAACGTAAAATATGCCAAATAGAATGTCCAGCATTGGCGTATGTAGATGATTTAATAATAATACTGAAAACGGAGGAAGAATTAGAGAAAAGAATACTCCAGGTTGACTGCAAGTAAACTAAAAAAAAAACGAAGCATATTAGGTACGGAAAGAAAATGGAGATGAAGGAAGACGAAAGACGTTTGAAAGTGAAAATATATTGAGATATCTTGGAATATTAATAATGACGAATAATAAAGAAAGAAGACAATACTAAAAAGTAGAAGAAAAACTAGAAAAACCAAAATTACGCGTAAGTCGGTAATCTTAGATCAGTTGTGACATACGCAATGAAAGAGATAGCACTGTCGAAGAATGAGTAAATTAATAAATTTGAGAGAAAATTACTGAGGTTAATAAATGCTAAGCAGGCAAACCAGAAAAAGAAATAAAATGTACGCTTTATAGAAGTACAAAAATAAAACGATTTGCCTAAATTATGAGAAGTGAAAATGACAAAATGTTGAAGTAACTGACACGATGGCAGACTTACAAGGTGTGGACATAAAATAATAGAGTAAACGAATTAAGGATAGACTGCTATGAGGAAGATTGTCGAGGAAACCAATGTACATGAAAGGTTCTCGAAAAAAATATATACAAAGAGAAATAATCCACCTCAAGAAATGAACTAAAGCCTTCATTAGGAAGAAATACGCAGGATTTTATACGCATAGTGATGATTCAATAAGAACGTCCTCTTCTTTGTAGCATTAATTTTTCTTGTTCTTTTTGAAGTCGTCATAATATGTTCTTTTAAACTGGATAAATCCTCGTAACAGCAACACATCCAGAATCGTGTCCCACTTTAGTGCTTCGTTTTTTTCGTAAGCCCATTTCTTCCTCCCTTTTTTCTTTCTCTCTAGTATTTTCTTTTTTCTGCTGTCTCTCTTTGTACCTTTCCTAGTTCAGCAATTTGCTTCATCGATGTTTTTCTAGGTCTTCTCCTTCTTCTTTTCTCTAACCTCTTTTCTTTAACCTTCCTGTCTCAAGTAGTTATTCTACATGTTTCTGTGAATCCATTTATATGTCCATACCAGTTTAGGTGTCTCTTTTCTATCTTTTTCATTATTGACCTTTTGTCTAGTATCTGTAGTTTAGTATGCTTGGCTAAACTACAGAATTTAAAAAATATGCTAACCGAATAATAGGAGTCTACAAGCAAGACAGGGGAGATCGGCTGTTCACGCTATAAACATACAAAAGACCATAGAAAAAAACAGAGATTATAGTTGATATAGCTTTACACATGGTTTTCATAGATATGCTTTTGAATCTGTAAATAGGAAAATGATCACGATTCCATTGAAAGAACTGAGGATACCACAAAAACATATCAATCTCACCTGGATGACCTTGGAACACACAGAAGCAATCATAGAAAGGTGTTTCAAAAAGGGTGTGAAGCAGGGGTGAACGCGTTATGGGCAACATTTAATCTATTATTAGAAATAATCATAAGAGGCCCAAAATTAGAAGGTAAAATATGCCAAATAAAATATCTAGCACTGGCATATGATGGTAATTTAAGAATAATACTGAAAACGAATGAAGAATTATAGAGAACAATAATCCACGTTGAGAATGAAACAAAAATATAGAGACTGTGAATACGGAAAGAAAATGGAGATGAAGGAAGACAACCTGCAAGTGGAAGAGTATGCATTTGATAGGGAAAATGTATTGAGATATCTTAGAATATTAATATTAGTAAAAGAAAAACTAGGAAAACCAAAATTAGGATATATACTCGTAAGACGGTAATCTTAGACCAGTTGTGAAATACCCAATTAAAGACTGTCGAAGAACGAGTAGCCATAATTGCAGAAATTCGAGAAAAAATTACTGGGGCCAATAAATACTGAAGATGAAGTCAGACAATCTAGAAAAAGAAATAAAAGGTACGCTTTATAGAAGTACAAAAAATAACGATTTGCCCAAATCTTGAGAAGTGAAAATGGCAAAATACTGAAGCAACTGACACGATAGCAGACCTCAAGGTATGGACACAAAATACTAGAAGAAACGAATTAGGGATAGGCTGCTATAAGGAACATTGCCGAGGAAGCCAACGTACATGAAAGGTTCTCGAAAAACAAATTAAACAAAGAGGAATAATCCACCTCACGAAATGAATTAAAGCCTTCATAAGGAAGAGATTTGCTTCATCGATGTTTTAGTAGTAAAGTAGTTTTTCTAGATGTTCTCTCTGAATTAATTTTTAGTATATGTCCATACCAGTTTATTTGTCTCGTTTCTATCTTCTTCATTATTGAATATTTGTTACCTCGTCTTTTATCATCCCACTCCATATCTTATTTCAGTTTGTCTTA
The DNA here is from genome assembly GCA_940337035.1 of Agriotes lineatus. NCBI lineage: Eukaryota > Metazoa > Arthropoda > Insecta > Coleoptera > Elateridae > Agriotes > Agriotes lineatus. The sequence continues at coordinate 246,552 of CALNHX010000588.1, read as the reverse complement.
TCGGCTACTTTCCTTAAATGCTTCATTTTTATAACTGCTATTTTGCTCTTGTGCTTTTTTTGACGTCTTAAATAGCATATAGGGCAGTTGGTAAGATAACTAATTTAACTTTGCTGTCTCTCTTGGTTCTCTTCTTCGCTCTATTCGTTATTTCTGCCTCCATTTTTCCATTTTCAGTAACTATGCTTTCTAAATACTCATATCTTCACCCGTTTACTTTTATCGATATTTATACCCATTTTATCTTTTCCATTTCATCTATCCATAAGTCTACAAATGTTTTCATTTTATTATCTCTATCGGCTACTATCAATATAATGACGTACATTAAACTACTCATATTTACGGGTTCTAGGTTCTGTATTCTGTATGAATCTATGAATTTTAGTAATAACCCTTCGCCTTCTTTCATTTACATTTTAATAAAATTCCTCACTATCTACTATAATTATTATGTTATCATTGTTTTGTCTACTAGCTATAAAAGCCGCTTCTTTGTTGTTCATTTTGTTCTCTACAGATGACACTGTAATTAGCCAACTTTATTTGCTGTACCATTGGTACTATTACATTTTTCCTTATAATGCAGTGTTTTCCGATGCCGCCATGAGTCATTGCAAATTCTCCATTTTACCATTTCTTGTTCAACGGTATTTTCTTCGCATGCTTATATTTTGTAGAGAGCTTCTATCACTTACTCTCTTTAAATACGTTTTACTTATTCTATTCCTTCTTCTTGTTGTTCCTCCTTTATCGGCGTTTTGTATTGCTCTTGGATCTTCTGAATAATAATTTTTCCATATGTCTAGTACATCGTTTTTGCTCTGATCATTTTTATGTTATAATCAACTTCTTATGCCAACGACTCGGGTTTCTCGTCCATTTCTAATTCTACGATTGGCAGCCATTTTCTTTAGTTGTGATACGTTCTTCCCTCTTGCGAATGCCATTTTCTCCATTATTTCCTCCGATGTTTCCCTACATATCTTCTTCCGTCTGGCTTTGCTTTCAATATCGTTCTCAGGGCTCTTTTATTTTCCATTCTCATAACGTGTCCCAACCACGTGAACTGTCTTCTCTTCACTTTATCCACTAGTGATTGAGTGATTCTATGTGTAATTCTTCTCTAATCACTGATTTTTTACTTCTGTGAAGCTTCGCTCTTCCAACCATTCTTATCAAACACTTGATTTCCTCCGCTGTTACTTTCCCCTTTATCTTGTCTTGTATGATGCATATATAAGGGTAGGCACATAAATGCCTTGATTTTGTGGTGTTACTTATTTCTTTCGTTCTGTTTATTATCACGCCAAGGTATTTATAGTTATCGACTTGGATTCTTTTCTAGGACGCATTTTTTGCATGTTTTGTTGGGTGTCCTTCTTCGTTATTTATTAATGGTCATTTTCCACCGTTCTATTTTTTAGTTCACTTCTTAACTATCTGTTGTAGTTTCTGCATTAAACCTGCCAGTGGACTGTATCATTTGCATAAATTACACTTTGTATATTAATTGTCTCTAGATTTCAATATCTTATTCTTACATTGCATCTAGCTTCTTCACTTTCGTTTATAATTTGATTTATTACTGAATAGTAATGGACTCAACGGATCTCCTTGCTTTATACCATTTTCCATCTCAAAAGTCTGATTTGTTCGCATTTATATTTACTCTGCTTTGGTTCTTTTATATTGATTTTTAATTGCTAGTTCTAATTTGTTTGTTATTTCTAGTTATGATAGTGCTCTCCATATGCTTTCTCGTGGCACTTTGGCGAATACAGATGCAATGTCTACGAAGGCTACGTAAAAGTCTTTTCTCTATACAATATTTTGTCTATAGTCATTTGCAATGTGAAGATGTGGCCTTATGCTTGCCTTTCGGGCTGGATCCTGCTTGTTCTTTTGTCATTTTTTCTTCCGTTTCTTCTCACAATCTTTTTTCTAAAATTCTAGAGTATATTTTTAGTATATCTGAAGGGAGGCATATCGGCCGGTGTCTGTTGCAGTAATTTGAGTTTCACTTTTTGTATATAGGTATTGTTATATTTTCATCATACTCTTCTGGTATTTTTTGGTCATCCCAAGCAAGTTGACATATTTCCTTTATCTTTATGAGATTTTTTCCTGTTGCCTTTCCAAGCTTTATTTGTCTGATTGCTTCTCCCACTTCTTCTATTTTAGTATTTCTTTCTTCTTCATCTTCGTCTACTGTTCTGCGCCTTCTTCTTTCGGGCACTCTATTGTTGTTGTGTTTAACTTTATATTCATAATGCTCTTTCCATACTTGAAGTATATTTTAGACTGTATTCTAAATTATCACGAACTTTTCGTAGAATCTTTGGTTGATCTGACCTATGAATTTCACGTTTCCTACAAGTTTATCATCATAAAAACAGATTGTTGTTTATGAGAATGTCGATAACATCTCAACTTGAACGGATATTTTGTTCAAATAAGCTTTTAGCCTATAAGAAGGAACAACAAGAAGAAAATATCGACAACTCCCTCCACTAACTACTTGTTATGATTTTATCGAACTTATTTAAATGCCCCTCATCTGATTCTCTTCTTCTGAGTTCTACTAGCTCCTAAAACATAACATTTCTATACTAAAAAAATAGGGTTTTCTTATTATTTTAAAATTTTTTGTGATGCCTTATTTTATTGATGACTTATTGATACAATGAAACTGACATAGGTTCCTGGAGGTAGTGCCAGTTAGATTAGTACTCCATGGCAAATACAAGAGATTGAAGAGCTAATCAAGAAGCAAAAGTACCGAACTCAAAATCGTAAGCCACCAAATAGGACCAAGATAGGCAGCTATGTGTAGAAAAAATAGAGAGGTCAAAAATGTAGTAGCCCGTGCCAAAAAACAAGAAACAAATATGTACATCTAAACCACTAGAACCAAATATTAGCAAGAATTGGTGTCTGATAAATCGGAATTAATTTCCAAATATTGACAGAGACGAAAAATGACGAGGACATAGATAGCTCAATGTCGAACTACGTAAAAGACATCAAACAGCAGAAGCAAGTCGTAAGCAACATGAAAAACAGAAGAGCTTTGTTGAGCTTGTAAAATATGAATCTCAGCCAACATCTTTACTCTATTTCCAAGAGGTGAAGAACTACCCCTTGAGTGGAAACAGGTGTTTATAAGTGACATTCACTAGAAAGGCGACGGATCCAAATGGGAATTGTGATATGCTAATCTTAAGTATAAACACTACGTTGCGTTCCCAGGTAGATACGAAGAATATTAATTATGATAGGATAATCTTAACTGCAGTGGCTTATTACATTTCGTTGCGTTCCCGAGGGAAACAAATGATATCTTATCGTTGCTGATGCAGCTTAGGGCTTTTAGGTGACCTGGTGGCATTCATCGCAGGATGCAGGCAGTCGTCATTTAGAATATGTACCAGTCACATGTATTTACAATTGTAATTACGTCTGGGTATTAGTATGAAATATATTTTTTTATATTAATTACAGTTCGTAAATTTAATTTGGGAGAGTCACGCTTGAATAATTTATTCTGCTTGAAACAAGTTATGGAGAAACGATTAGCTCGAAACCTAGAAACCCATATGACTTTCATTGACTTACAAGAAGGATACGACAGCGTATCATTGGCAAAATTATGGAAAGTCATGAAAAGAGAAGAAATTAATACATTTGCCACGTGATTTTGGAGTCACCAAAGGTTTTATACAAGGTTACAAGGCTGATCAGGTAATATTCACCGAAGTCAAATACGATATGAAGTATATATTGATATTGTCATTAAATGATAAAACATTCAATAACTACACAATAATAAAGCATTTTAAAATAATGTTCCTAAAAGGAGTGATGATTTCGTTTTATTATTGGAATTTCGGTTTCTTACAACGGTATTTGCAGTTCATTTGTAACTAATTCAGTTTTGATTGCAATTGTAATACAAATTAGTCAAGATTTATCTGAAAGAAGTATAATTATTATTATCAAATGTAATATAAAAGTTTAATTCTTAAATCATACATAATGTAAAACTGTTAACCTAAAAATATGATTTATGACAATTAGAAAAGTCATAACAAGAAATAAAAGAAAACTGTATTATCATTTGTTTGAGAACCATTGGTTTTGGTGGGTAGTGTAAAAATAAACATCAAATGGGTTATATAAAAATATAAATGGGATTGACATAAGTCCCATTTGAAATCGCATTCAATAGTCAATTTTAGACGTTAATGTACTGGTATGTACCCATTTATATTGTCATGCACCTAAAGAGTATGACAGACAGATATTAGTGCAAAATAAAAAAACTTTGTGAGTGCATTGATTACTACTCCACAAGGATGTGCTGCTAACCACAATGAGAATAGCTGTAGCAGAGATCTGGCAAATAGAAGATTATAGAAGATAAAGAGCTCGAAGACGGAAGCTTACAAAGTTAGTGTATTAACCTTCAACTTAAAACAAAACATATATAAAAGGAAAGTAGTAATACAAAATATATCTGCTACTTACAGAGTTTTAAAAATAAATTTAATTGAATCATAAATTAGATAATCAAAATTGTAAACAGACAGTAATATTAATCTAAAGTTGATTTAACTGAAATTAAGTATTATCAAATATTATTAACAAAGGTGTTAAACGTATGATAAAGGCAGATATGAATTGCTTAATAAATACAATTGTATGATAACTTTCATTATAGTTATTCATTGTTTATGTCTTAATCTGATTTTAATAGTAACCCTGAGATAGAGTGGAATAACTAAGGTTATTACAATTACATGCTAAAGACTGTAGAAAAAAGGTAAGATTTAAATCTAAACTTTAAATAAAACCCTGAGAATAAGATTTAAATTAAATAAAATCAAATCAAAGCTATTAGACCACAGCAATATATTACGTAAACTAATGATGAATATACAATATGGGACTTTAATAAATCAAACTAAAACTGAAACTATAGTAGTAGATGATACGTACGGGCCACGATCTAAATCTCGACAAAAGAGTAATGTAATTAAAAACAGCTTGTTACAGGTATCGGTCAGTGAAAATTCGAAGAAAAGGTAATAGTGAAGACGAAATTAACAGTAAACTGTAGAAACCTGAAAAATTATTGTCTCCATAACCGATTTACGTTGAGAACAAGGAACAAGATAAAAGGAAGCGATTTACTTATGTCAGTATTTATTTATTGTTATTCAAAGCTTTCAACCTATTTGCCGATTTCCACCTGACTTCGCTTAATCCACAACAATATATTGAAAGCATTCGCAGTTTTACCGTTTAGTTTCTTTGTTTTCGTTGTTTCTAAACGACGCATCAGTCTAGGTCATGCAAATAACGATTATGGCCGAAGTGTTCGCACGCGATCCGGCGAGCTGAGCAAAACGGGTTGTAGAACAGGTCTTAAAGCTCTAATTTAACTAATCTTCTAAATAATTGCCGAAGCAAAACCGGACGTCGTATTTAACGCATGCAGGTGAACGTCGGACAAAGAAATTTTGAATACGAAACTGCTAAAAATAATGAACCAGCTTTTAGTTTAGACATCGTCAGCTTTCATGTAATCGCCAAGCTGAATGGCAATAAATTAAGTGGGAATTAATTATACAGTTAGCTGCATTATGCCCTCTTATGGGAGGAAAAGCGTCGGCACGCTTCCCTGGGGTTACTTTACGTTCCTTGGGCGTGTAAAAACGCAGTGACGTCGCGTTAGCTTAATTAACATACGTTTTACGGTAGTACTTTAGCTGCCAAGTTGCGGTACTTGATGAAATAATCACCTACCGTGCCTCGATCCAGAGGCGTCGTTAGTTTGTTTTATTGGGTTGCGTTATCTAATAATTTTTCTGAGACACTCTACATAGTAGACCTACACCGTCATTTGTTTAAATAGGACCCTAAATTCGCTTACTACATATATAAACTACAGAATGTCTGTAAATCGGTTCTGGAACAAACAGTAGTTAAAAGTTTGTCTCATTTGGGTTACGAGGTTTTTGAGACACCCCAGGGGAGTTTAACAATGGCAATTATTTAAATGAGTCCCTAAATTCTGTTGCTACATACAGAAACTAGAGCAACATATGGCTCTCAACCATTGAACAAACTGTAGTTGAGAGTTTGTTTTATGTGGGCTACGTTATCTCACAGAATTTTCTAAGACTCTTGCATAGTGGATTTACATTATCATTTGTTTAAATACGACTTGAAATTCCTTTACTATATACTATAGAGATGACTGCTTATCGCTCCTCGAACTATAGCTAAACGTTTGCTTCATTTGGGTGAATTTTCCTGAAACCCGCCACGAGTTAGATTTGCAACGTCACCAATAAAACAGGACGTTCTTCAGTTCTGTTGTTACTTACCTACAGAAACTATAACAACGTCTGGCTCTCACTGCTTGAACAAACTGTATTTAAGTTTTGTTTTATTTGGACTACGCTACGTCATACTCTATATAGAGTAGGTTTACAACGGCATTTGTTTAAATGTTATCCTACTACTTTATCTCATAGTATTTTTAAAAATTTCTACAGGGTGTATTTACAAGATTTTTTGTTGAAGTAGAAACCCTAAATTCTATTATTACATAGGCAACTATAAATATGTCTATTCATTGGTTCTTGAACAAACTGTAATTAAGAATTTGTTTTATTTGGGTTGCGTTACCTAATAGTTTTTTTGAAACTCTCCATAAGGTAAATTTAAATACCACTTGTTTGTCTGTTGTTACATATTTGCAGAAACTATAATTACGTCTGACTCGCAGTTCCTGAACACGCTGTAGTTCACAGTTTGCTTAATTTGGGGTAAGTTACCTTATAGCAGTCTCTAAGACTCACTATTGTCTAAGTAACAAAGTATAGTTAAGAGTTTATTTCATTTGTGTTACGTTATCTAATACATATTTTTGAAACTCTCCATAAGGTCGATTTACAATATTACTTATTACATAGAACCTAAATTATGTTGTTACATACTCACATAAAATATAACAACGTCTGGCTCTCAGTTCTTGAACAAAATGCAGTTAAAGGTGTGTTTTATTTCTACTATCTTGCCTCATATATATCTGAGGCGCTCATAGAGTAGATTTACAACATCATTTGTTTAAATGTGGGCCTAAATTCTCTTATCGAATGAAAAACTACAGATAAGTCTGTCCATTGGGTCTTAAACAAATAACAGTTAAAAGTTTGTTGCACTTACATTACGTTAGCTAATAATTTTTCCAGAGTCTTTCTAAAGAGTACATCTACAACGTTTCTTGTTTAAATAAGCCCCGACATTATATTGTAACATACCCACAAAAATTTTGACAACGTATGACTCTCAGTCCTTGAACACGCAGTAGTTAAGTGTTTTATTTGGGCTACGTTATCTCATAGTAGTTTTTAAGATTTTCTACAGAGTAGATTTACAATGCCATTTGTTTAAATAGGGGCCTAAATTCTGTTATTGTATAGAGAACTACAGGTATGTCTGTTCATTGGGCACTGAACAAATTATTTAGTTAAAAGTTTACTTCATTTGCAGTACGTTATCTAATCACTTTTCTGGGACTTTTTAAAGGGCACATTTACAATGTTACTTGTTTAAATAAGACCCTGAATTATATCGTTACATACCGACAGAAACGTCTGGCTGTCAGTCGTTGAACACGCTGTAGTTAAGAGTTTGCTTTATCTGGGCTACTTTATGTCAGAAGAGTTGCTAAGACTCCTACTGTCTATGGATGCGATATACAACGTCAGTTGTTTTAATATGACCCTAAATTTCTTTATTACATAGAATGTACAAACTGTAGTTAAGAGTTTGTTTCATTCTTGCCACGTCACCTAATAGTTTTTTAAACTCTCCACAAGGTAGATTTACAATGTCATTTACTTAAATAAGACTTTTAATTCTGTTGTTACATATAGAAACTATAACAACGTCTGGCCCTCAGTCGTAAACAAACTGCAGTCAAGAGTTTGCTTTATTTGAACTACGTTATCTCATAGCAATCTGTAAGACTCTCTAAAGAGTAGATTTCTAACGTCATATGTTTAAATAGGACTCAAAATTTTCTTATTACATACAAAACTACAGATACCTACATCTGTCCACCTGTCCTTGAGAAAACTATAGTTTAGAATTTGTTTTACATGGGTTACATTACATAATAGTTTTCTCGGAAGCTTTCACATGGTAGATAGTATTTTTGTTACATAGGACCCTAAATTCCGTTGTTGCGCACTCACAGAAACTCTACAACCTGCTTCTCAGTCCTTAAACACTCTTTATTTGGGCTAGGTTATCTCATAGTAGTTTCTAGGATTTTCTACAGTCGACAATGTAGATTTACAACATCATTTGTATTAATAGGACTCTAAATTTCCGTATTACTTAAAAAACGATAAATATGTCTGCTTATCGCCTCTTGAACGAACTATAGTTACTTTAGGTAGATTTATAACGCAATTATTAAACAGGACCCAGGGCCGGCATCTTTGTGTTTTCTCGTGTGTTGCTCTTACATAGCAGAAATTTAAAAATGATTTGTAGAAAAATGGTTTTGTCAAGTAGTTCTAAATATTTGATTAAATTTTAATGCCAATATTTTGAACAAGCGGTTTTTAACAGATTGATTTTTAGTGAATGTATGTATATTAACTTAAAAAGAATTTAATCAAAAGAATTCATTAACCAGTTTTATATTTATTTGGACATTTAATACCCAGGGCGAAGTTTATTCCTGATACAAAGATGAGCTTCTTTTTCTTCTTGTCCTAGGATTTTTTTCAGTTTACTCTGCGGACGGCGCTCTTTTCACATCTTTGAAAGCCTTCTTACTATTCTTCTTCCTATGGGATTTTTATCTCTGCTTATCTTCACTAATCTTTCGTCTGACTTTCTATTAATATGTTTATTGTAACCCTTTTTTCTTTCTTTGGGCCATTTCACGGTATCTTGTATTTTGCACTCATATCTTACAGTATCGTTTGTTTTCGCTCGTGCAAGGTGGCTCCTTGAATTGTCTTAAGGTTTTCATTACAACAGTCCTCATTTTTTTGTCTTCTTGGTTTCGGCACGTATCTCTATGGTATATGTTAGCACAGATGGCCTTATAGATCTTGACCCTACTTTGAACCTGCATGTATTTGTTCCTTCATATCGTCTGTCTTAGGCAATAATTACACGTGGAATTTAATGGCACATTAGTGCCGAGGTATATACGCTATTTTTTGCATTCCGCGTCGCAGATACCGAAATAAATCTAATTTTGCAATGTGCTGACAACGTGACAATCCATATTTTTAAGACACAAAAATAAAATAGCAGTTTTTGATGGTGACAAAACATATTTGGTAACATCATAACAATTTATTAGTGCTACGGTGAAAATTGTTTTTCCATGAGCAGAAGTAGAACGAGTTTCTAGGTGACAAACATTCTGGCAGAAAGAATACATTTTCTTCCTAGAGAGCACATATCAATGTTGGCTCTCTCGGGAGTTTTTATTATAAACAATATAAGATCAATGTAAAAACAATATTAAAAATATATAAGAAATTTCGTTTGTTATGAACATTAAAAATTGTTCATAAAAATCCCCAAGTATGTAATTGAATATAACATAATTAAACAGAACAAAATTCAGTACCGCATTATGTAGATACAACAATCTCCCACAGCTTAGATTGTTTATTAAACTGTAATTGTCTTCTACCGCTGTAGCCAAAGAATTAATATTGCAAGAAGTACCTCTTATTGACGTTTCTATAATTATTGCTTGGATACCTGTTTATTCACATAATGACAATATCTATCTATCTACTAACACTTGTACATATATGGTATATAATTGCAATATACTATGTTTACCTATCTTATTCACCGGCAAATATTTTAAAACGCTAGCAACTTGCTATAACGGTGATAATATAATGACATGTGATGGTAATTTACGCTTTTATTTGTGCAAAATTTGTTGGTAAACAACTTACACGCACAGCACCAAACATTAACAAAAGCACTAACTGACTTGTCTACTACAAAAAGCTCAATTATAATCGATAATTGTAATCAACGTGCAGTTATAAGCTGTAATCATGTTTACATCGCGGGCATTAACTACGTACTTTATCGGACATCACGAGCCAATGACGCCAGAGAACTGACGCCTTGTCTTTTTGGCTGGTAGCGAGCGTTGCCAGTTATATGTTTTGTCTGTTGTTGTCCTAGGTCCGGTGTGTTGCTCATATTGTTTCGTGTGTTGCTCGAGCTTTCAAGCAACACAACTGATGCCGGGCCTGACAGGACCCTTAATTGTGTTGCTATATACTTACATAAGCTATAACAATGTCTGGCTTTCAGTCCTTGACCAAATTCTAGTTAAGGGTTGGTTTTATTTGGGCTACGTTTCCTCATAGCAGTTTTTAACATTCTCTGCAGTCTACAGCGCAGATTTACAACATAATTTGTTTTAATGGGACCCTAAATTTCCTACTATATGAAAAACAACAAATATGTCTGTTTATTTTCCCTTTGAACGAACTATAGTTACTTTATCTAATATTTTTTCTAACACTATCCACAAGGTAGATTTACTACCGCAATTACTAAGTAGGATCCTTAATTGTGTTGCTATATACTTACATAAATTATAACAACGTTTGGTTTTCAATCCTTGAACAAATTCTAGTTAAGGATTGGTTTTATCTGGGCTACGTTTTTTCATAGTAGTTTTTAAGGTTCCCTGCAGTTCACAGCGCAGATTTAGGTACAACATCATTTGTTTTAATATGACCCTAAATAGAAACGTTAAATATGTCTGTTTATCGCCCCTTGAACGAACTATAGTTACTTTATTTAATATATTTTTTAAAACAATCCACAAGGTAGATTTCCAACCGCAATTTTTAAATAGGATCCTTAATTGTGTTGCTATATACTTACGTAAATTATAATAACGTCTGGCTTTCAGTCCTTGAACAAATTCTAGTTAATCATTAGTTTTAGTTAGGCTACGTTTTCTCATAGTACCTAGTTTCTAAGATTATCTTCAGTCCACAGTGCAGATTTACATCGATTGGGTTAACAGGACCCTAAATGTCCGTATTACATGAAAAACCACAAATATGTCTGCTTATCGCTCTTTGAACGAACTATAATTACTTTATCTAATAGTTTTTCAAAACTCTCCACAAGATAGATATACAATTATTAAATAGGACGCTAAATTTTGTTAATACATACACAAGCTCTAGGAGTGTTTGCTTATATATCATTGAACAAACTACCAATAAGAGTTTGTTTAATTTGAGTTACGTTGTCTAATAATTGTTTAGAATCTCCACAGGGTAGCTTTAGAGTGTTATTTGTTTAAATATGAACCTAAATTCTGTTGCTACATACTTACCGAAACTATAACTACATCTAAATGTCAGTGCTTGAAAAAAACTGTACTTAAGGATTTGTTTTATTTGAGATAGGTATATCATACTATCTTCCGAGCCTCTCTACAGAGTAAATTTAGAATGCCATTTGTATAAATAGCACCTTAAATTCGGTTACTATATTAAAAACTACTAGCTGTCTATCGCCCATGAACAAACTATAATTAAGAGTTTGTTTAATTTGGGTTACGTTCCCTAATAATTTTCTTGAGGTTCTTCAGAGGGGAGGTTTACAATATTAATTGTTTAAATGTGATCCTAAGTTCTGTTGTTACTTACCGAAACTAGAACCACCTATGGCTTTCAGTCCTTGAACAAACTGTATTGAAGGGTTTGTTTTATTTGAGCTACAGTATCTCAAGTATTTTTTAAAGCTCACTACAGGGTATATTTACAAGGTCATTTGCTTAAATAGGACCCTAAATTCTGTTATTACATTGAAAACTAGAACGATCTCTGTTCATCGGTCTTGAATAACTATTGTATTTGGGTTACGTTACTAAATTGTTTTCCTGCAACTCTTCACAAGGTATATTTACAATGTCACTTGTTTAAATACGACAATATATTCTGTTTTACGTATTCACAGAAATTATAACAACGTCGGGCTCTCAGTCCGGAATACGCTGTGGTTAAGGGATTGTTTTTTTTGCGGCTACGTTATCTCATAGTAGTTTCTAGGACTTTCTACTTACAGAAACTATAACAACGTCTGACTCTCAGTTCTTGAACTAGGTAGACTTACAATGTCACTGGCTTAAATAGGACCGTCAATTCTGTTGTTATATATTCATAGTATCTATAACGCCTGGCTCTCAGTGCTTGAATAAACTGTATTTAAGAGTTTGTTTTATTTGAACTAGGTAATCTTATAGCATTCTGTAAGACTCTTTGCAGAGCGAATCTACAACGTTATTTGCGTTAGTTAATAGTTACGTTATCTAATAATTTTTTGGAGACGCTACACAGGGTAAATTTACAATGTACCTTGTGTAAATAGAACCCTAAATTAAATTGTTACATACAGAACATGCAACAAAAGTTTGTTTAGCTTTTTCTAAGGCTGTCTATAGTGCGTATTTACAATGCCGTTTGTTTAAGAAACCCTAAATTCTGTACTTACGTACGTATACTTACTTACAAAAACTACAGGAATGTCTGTCTATGAGCCGTTGGATAAATTATAATTAAATGTATCATTTGGGCTACTTACGTCCCTTATAGTTTTTTTTTTATTAAGACGTTCGTTCAGAGCGCAGATATATATTGTCACTTGTTTAAATAATGTCGTAAATTCTATTATTATATAAATACTTAGAATAACGATGTCAAGTTAGGGCAGTTTCTGAATTCTATATGAAACATTTTTGAAAATGTATTTTTTTAACAATTGTCCATAGATTTTATTATTGGAGATGCAGAGAACCGACATTAATTTGAAACTATAGACAAATAAAACACTTCACTCGTTCTATCTTGATTAATTAATAAATAACTTTCTAACAATGCTAACAATACATTTTTAAACACAAAACTACAGGAGTCTGTCAGCTCTTGAACAAGCTATCGTTAGTAATGACTCTCTATTACATTGAACTTGAAACTTTACAAATAGTGGAAAGTTACACACAGACAATAAACGAAAGGAGACAAATCCGTTGTGTACTACTTTCTAAATTATTGTATCTGCAAAATATTCAATCCTAAACCGGAAAGAATTTATCATTCACAATTGTGTGCAACGTACAAATTATATGTTTCCTGGCCTCTGGTCATAAAAATGAAATTTTAAGCTTGGCATGATAGATCCTGATATCTATATGCTGCAAATAAGTTTATTTTTGTTTCAACTTTGTATTTTTATAAGCATAGAAATCGTTTATTTGGTAAGAAGTATTGGGTTATTATTTTATGAATAATAAGAAAAATTCAAATTAGGTACTGTCAACTCTACATTACATATTTTGAACATTTAAAAGTCATAGAATACCCAGTAGCTTATCATGTTGAAGTCAAATTTAATATAAAAACAATTTTTATTTTACTCTAGCCTTGTGGTTTCTGTAGATAGTGTATACTGTTTTAAATTAGTTATTACTCGACCCTTACCTAGTTATTAATGATATAATTTTCTGTATATACTTTTTTACTTTGTAAATTTGCCTTCAATGATGCTTGTAAGAGTTAACAGAAAAACTATTCAATCACTACATAGGCATATTGCTTGATATAAGAAATTAATTGCACATGATATTAATTATACCTGAATTATATTTTAAACAATTTTATTTAAAAAAATCATATTTTAATGACTCAATTCTATAAAATAATAATAATTTAGTATTAAAACTGCTAATATTGGTGAACTTAGCACAAACCATTCGGTTCCAAGGATTAGATCTGGTGTTAAAATCATAATAGTAAGATGAGTTGAAAGAAGTACGAGTAAGGTGTTTTAGGCAGTAGCAGTATAACTTCTGTATATTAAACTGGCTTTAGTTACACCAACTTATTTAAGTGCAACCAGCAATTTAAACTCAGAATGTGAGAGTTGGAACTACCCGTTTAATATTTATTTTTAATAGTTTAAGGCTTTTAAACGCGAACATGCAAAGAATGTTACCTACACCATCATCTACAAAATTCTAATTGTGCAAGTGTCTGACGAAGGAGATTTGATGAAGCATTCAAATTTTTGTCGTGCATTACTAGTACATTAAGGTTTATTTCAAAAATAATAATGCCATTGGTAAACATTTCTGTAATAATTTAAAAGATAAAACTGAAATTCAATCAGAATCAAATATTGTCTATCATATCAATTGCTACGATTGTGATGTTAATTATATTGGTCAAACGAAACAGTATTTTAAGAAAAGAATATCAAAACAAAAAAATCAACTCCGAATAAACCAAAGTTGTTATGAAATGATAGCAATAAATCAAAATTCAAAATCAATTAATTATAAAACAGATATAGAAAATCTACATTCAATTTATTATAATCTTCTCTAAATTAAAATTAACTTACTTACATTTCTTAACTTTATTTGAATTTCTTTTGTAACTTTTAATTTTTACAAATAAGTCAAAATATTATTTTGACCCACTGAAAATATTTTCATATAATTAAAATTTTGAACCAACGGGATGTTTCTGTTTTTTTGACACCTCACATCAATTTTTTGAATTTTTCTGACCAGACATAAATAATTTGATTTGCGTAATATATGCTTTTTAAACAAAACATTAGAGAGTGTTAATTCCTCCCTTAAAACATTTTAATTTCAATGTTTTTCTAAGTGTCAATTTTAATATTCCCAAGGTAAGATTTGTTATCGAAAACCGCTTAATGAGGAAACTAAGTTTCCTAACCTCTCTTCCACTTCCATCTTAATATGATTATATCTGAAAAAGTTTGCGATGCAAACGAAACGTACGTAATTAAAAACCTTCGATGTTTTATTGAAAATTTTGGCTGTATTTATTTTCCTACCAAATATTACTAATATTGCTAGTTCGCAGCTTTAATAGTTATAACCCAAGTCGGAACATTAGTTGGATCGCTTCTGACTCTTTATAATAATATACGCGTTGATCGTTGCATATTTATATCCAGTTTATGATATTTACTTTGCATTTGTTAGGTTTCATTCTTATCAAGAGTAAAAAAAACATTACACTGAAAAAGATATCGTTCGTGATATCAATAAACGGCGTTTGTTAGGGGTCATTTAATTGATATAACGTACGATTCGTTAATATAACGAAATAAAAATGCTCCCTACTTCATTAACTAATAATCCCATTCATCAAAACAACAAATATTCATTCATTGAAAATTAAGTACGACTGATCATAATTCAATGTAACTATTTATTCCTTACATTAAAATTGTTGTATATTTAACGAACATTTTTATTGGTACCAACGTTATATTAATAAACGCATGTATTAAATACAGCAAAAAGTTTCAATAATCTACAACATCATTTCAAGGTACTATGTCATCGACTAATAACCGACACAGAGCTGGGCAGTAATTAATTACTTTTTAATTAAATTACTAATTAAATTCCTTTTTGTGTATTTGCCTTGGAATTGAATTACTTTTCAAAGTGCGGTAATTGTAATTGGGAATTGCCGTCTTTGTTAGAAAGTACTTGAAAATTCCTTTTTAAAGGTAATTAATTACTGCATTCAATTACTCAATTACTTTCGTGTAATTAAATTACTCTAAAGTATTTAAATTACTTTATAGGTATTTGAATTACTTGTGGTAATTGAAATTACTCGAGGTAATTGAATTACTTTGTGGTATTTCAATTACTGAATTACTGACCTCGATAGGGTGCTAGATTTCCAGAACGCATAAATAAGATAACTTCTGATTAAGTTACATATTAAGCAAATCGCAGGGTATTCCCCGCGCAATATAATTTATTTTTTCCTCTGACGGGTCGAATAACAGCAACTTCTGCATTTTGTATGACGCGTCCACGAACATTAGTGCGTGTATTTGCAGCTTGTAATAATGACAATATTTATTGTGAGAGACGCTAAGTGTAAGACGCTATAAGAATATTTGCGGTAAGTACATTACAGATTACAATACCTACGGTAAAATAATAATTTTAAATAGATTCATTAGACGATATTGGTTCATAATGATTATTTATTCGTTTTAATTTGCTTGTTTTAAACAATCCGTGCAATTGTAACAGACGTTAGGTCAAGAAAATTATGTTTTTGAGTGAGAAATTTAATTAAACGGACAAAATCCGATAACAACATTTAAACAGCGGAAAACACATATATAAAATGTACCTAATTGCAAAATCCCATGTCTGGTTGACTCAAAAATGCATTATGGCGTATGGTAATTTTAAAACGCCGCCGCATAAGTTTACCGCAATCTTGCATTGAATATTTTGTAAATTATCCATTCTTTGTCGCTTTCTTGCCTTGTAATGCTCATATGCTGTTTTCTATACTGGCTGCAGCATGTTAGCTTCGATTATTATTAAAACACCCCTTGCTAATTCCATTTAGTTTTTTAAAAGAACAGTGTATAGTGACCCAATTTACGTAATTTCAGATATTTTATTTCCCTAAACTTAAAATCAAAAGGTATTATTAAAGATGTTAATAACATTTTGAAATTTGAAGTAACAATATGAAAGCAACCTGAGCAATTTAATTGTCGAGCGTTCACAGTAATTTTCTTATTCGGTGTGTTCAAAAAGGAATTACTTAAGGGTTGGCCATTGAATATAAAAGTATTATATTATGGCAACAGCAAGCTTTAGAATTCATTAACATAATCACTGTTGTTGCTGTGATAAGTTTATATTATACGCTGATATCGCCATTGAAAATTCTAAAAATTGCCATATTCAACCCTTATGTAATTTCTTTTTGAACACATAGTATAAAGGCCACTTGAATGTAAAAATGACTTCATTGTTACGTGCTTGAGCAAATGTCTTTTGTTTTTGTATCTAAAGTACCTACGAATTCTTATTTCAATCAGCCGTTTGCAACTAGGAATCTATGCCAAATCGGTGTCCCATTTTTTTTGGGACACCCTGTATAATTGTTATCCTTGAATTTATTTATTTACTTACATCTTACATCAAAACAAACTAAAAACTTTTGATTTGGTGAACGGTGCATGTAGCTAGAAGATTTAAGTATCAAAACACCTTCAAGAGTGATAAAGTATTAGGTTACTATAGCTAACAAAACATAAAAAGCATTTTTATTTGAAATCGGCAGTGAAGTACGCCGAAATCGTCATTAAAATACGAGAAATCGGCAGTGAAGTAATCCATTGTTTTACGACTTTTTTGTAGGTGGCGAGGCGATAGATAAACGTCAATGGAGAGAACATAACCTACAAAATTTGGTTAAAATGTTGTAATTTCACGATTTCTCGATTTCAAATAAAACATAGTGTACACCTCGGCACTGAAGTTCCTTTTTATCCCTCATGTGGTTTATTTGCCTTGGCCCTACGGGCCTCGGCAACTAAATCCACATTCGTGATAAAAAGTTATACTTCAGTGCCTTGGTATACAAACTACTATTAGATAACGATTACGAATCGAAACGACACTAATGATAGTTGCAACTTGCAAGAAAATTCTACTAAATACAACTATATGACAATAATTTTTATTTAAAGTAATTGAAAAAGTAATTGATGTTGTACAATTACAATTACTAAGTAATTTGTAATTGAATTACTATTTCCTGTGAGTAATTGAATCTCTGGTAATTAAATTACTACATTGGGCGGTAATTGGTAATTAGTAATTAATTACTTTTTAAAAGTAATTTGCCCAGCTCTGAACCGACATTCATTGGTTTGATAACAAAATTCGTATTCTTATAATCAAGTTATAGTTCGACTAAAGGGATTTATAATATCAACGTTGAAGTTCTTTAGGTGATGAACGGCGTTATTGTAGCAATGAAAATGTTTATTGAGGCAACACACTCGGTTATTAAGCAAATGTGCATTTTTAAGTTTCGAAAGGGTATCGCATATTGTATTTCAGAATCAGTTTGTACTTCTGAAGCTACGACAGCAACGTAACGCTCCCGAAGCCGGACATCTCGGCGCCGCCATCTCGGCGCGGGGCCAGCTCGGCCCGGGACAACTCGGCGCGGAGCCATCTCGGCTCCAGCAAACTACATTGTGCACTACGTAAGAATATTATTATAAAAAAATAATAAATAAAGTGATCGTCAAAAAGCTGGCACCAAATGAAGATAAAAATATTGAGAATTTCTCGGAAAATCAAACACTGACGACCACAGGTGGTTGCAAAGTGATTACAAATGGGCCAAACAAAAGTTATCACATGACTTCCGTTATCAGTAAAATTTTACATTTTTTTAAAATAATTACGAAGCATGCATTTACTAGTAAAGATAGACACATTTTACAAAAAAAAGTTTACTGGCTTTGAATTGTTCAGTCCGCTAAAACGACCACACAATAAAAAATCTCATTGAAATCTTGCTTAATTTCCGAAAAATGGCACTGTTTGGATTTACACAATTTCGAAAAACGCCATTTTCTAACTAAGTTCTAACTAGGTTTAGCCATGCTAGGTTAAAGGCGAATTTCTAACAGCATTTTAGTTTTGAAAAATCAAGTATGCCTTTGAAGTTTTCAAAAAACCTATTTTACGTAGAAAATACGACAAAAAGTTATTAAGAAAAGTTGTTTAGAATCAACATCTCGGTTCCTATACCAAGTTTCCAAATCCTCTGCCAACTTTGATCTCTCACATTTTCTTTTATGTTTAGGTCCCATATCAAAGAATTTTACTTTTAACAAAAACTGCTATAGAAGAACAAATATTTTTAACAAAGTTTTTTATTTCATAATAAAAAAACTTTGTTAAAAATAAAATTCTTTGATTTGGGAAATAATATTAAAGAAATATTTGTCATATAAAAGGCACTTTACTTAGTTTTCGAAATTGTGTAAATCCAAAAAGTGCTATTTTTCGGTAATTAAGCAAGATTTCAATGCGTTTCGTAATTATTTTAAAAAAATGTAAAATTTTACTGATAACGGAAGTCATGTGACAACTTTTGTTTGGCCCATTTGTAATCACTTTGCAACCACCTCTAGTCGTCAGTGTTTGATTTTCCAAGAAATTCTAAATACATTTTTTTCATTTGATGCCAGCTTTTTGGCGATTACTTTATTTATTATTTGTTTATAATAATTTTCTTACGTAGAGCACACTGTAGTTTGCGAATTTGAATTCGGCGCCGAGATGGCCCCGCGCCGGGATGGCGGCGCCGAAGTGGCGGCGCCGAGATGGCGGCTCCGAGTTGTCCTAGACCCGTAACGCTCCACGTTTTAAGTTTGCAAATTTTTTATAAGTGATTGTATGCACTTGTGCAACTGTTCTTACTCGATCAAGGTAAGTGTCTACACCTATTATATAGTATACAATACATATGCGCCGATAGTGGTTTCTGGAAACTGCAAATAATTTTTGTACTTGCAGAAACGCATAATGTTTGTTCCTTCTTGTTGACGATAATGTCAAAGATAGAAATATTCGAGGCCTACTGGACGAACTTAGAGGGGAAAGACTAAATGAGAGTAGGTTTTTGAGTAACTTTCAAAAGGAATGTTTACTTATATACAGTTTTGTCTTACAGATAGTCGAGATGCTGCCATAAGGTGGTCTCTGCATGGGTATTTAGTGCGGACCCAGAAAACAGTGCGGAAAGATCCGACAACAGGAAAGAAAAACACGACTAAATACACTATCAAAGATTTTCAAGAATCATTTGTATTCGTCGGTAAATGTGCTCAGGAAATTGAAGACCACATTCGTCACCTAAAGACAATCAAGAACAATATTCAACCGCTGACTTTGTGTTTGGGTGAAAATATAATAAAAATAATGGAAATCTACATATATTTTGATGACATAAAATACTCATTTACCAACTTCTGATGTAGACAGATGCTACAATATAATCTATGTATGTAATTTAGATTTTTTTCCTAAATCCCCCATGTTTTGAATGTTTCTTGATACTTTTTTTTACCATATTTTGTCAGATGCTTTGTTGACCTGTATTTAAACTTTTAAATGAATAAAATTTTACTTAAAAAGTCAGTGTTAATGATGTATAAATTTAAAACTCCACATTTCCTTTATATATTTATATCTCTTGACTTGAACATAAATACAACAAAATCCCCACAAATAGTGAAAAAATGAACACTTTCTTGCTATTTTGTCATGGAGGTAATTGTTATTTTTTGACTTGCCTTGTAAACAAAACTACAGTGAAATTATTGTTTCTGCCTAGCTTTTTTCCATGATTCAAAGGGAATTCTTATTCGATCGAGTGAACATCTCGTTTGTATGAACAGGCTTGGTTTTAATTAGTTCACATAATTGATCCACTACTGGATTATTATTAAATTATTTAAATGAATAAAAATCAATGACCAGTGTTGTTATATGAACGAATCAATTTAATAAAGTTATTATAATATTAAAGAACTTGATCATTGATTTATCATTTGTAACCTTATATTAATAAACTCAGTTATTATCCTAATAATATCATTAATTAAATTTCTCGTACTCCCAATAAACTCTGTTGTTGATTTATGTACTCGATACATTGACTCAACGAACTTGTTGATCGGTATGATCACCGCGGTTATTAGTATCCAATAATTTGGTTCATTGTTACAGTCAACTTCTTTATTGTATTGTTTCGTATATTCAATGAATATATCATAACTTTATGGACGGTGTTATATTTTTATGAAAGCATATTATTAATATGATAAACACGTTCGTTGGACAAATATTAATAATTTTTTAATTAATTTAACGTACAATTTCGTTGTATTTACGTCGATATTTGGTTCAGTGTAGGTATGTGCAAATGATTATTTTTACATATTCCTGCGTTGTATGTATTTCTAACGAATAGTTTTTGAGCTATACCACCAACAGACGGACAGATAGGCAGAGGGACAGACAAACAGGCAGACAGATAGACAGACAGGCAGACAGAAACACAGACGGAACTGAGAAAACTTGTTTTTCGTCATCTAGGCAACCTGAAACTTGAAGATCTGATGAATTCTCGGAAGGTGTCTTTTGCGAATACTATACTTCTTTTGTTTTTTAGACGGGGGAAATAAAATTGGTTCATGGAGAATAAACCCAGAAAAAATAATACACGAAATTCTATTTCATAAGACGACTTTGCACTTGCAATTTTCGATCAATTTCTGCTACCTAAAAATATTTTCACAAAGTTGAAAAGTGAAATGTCATCAATATTATGCAAAGTGTAAGTGAACAGTTGAAAATTAGCAAAGTTATAATTTAAGAAACACAGTTTTTTTAAAATTTTTAGAATTGAAAAAGTTGGAAGTGCAAAGTGAAAAGTAGCAAAGATGTTTTATCAAATAGGGGCCAGGTCTCTTTACTACTATTTCTAATAATTAGAATCAACAAAAAAATTAGATAAATACGAATCATGACTAAAAACAACATATAATAGAATTTTTACAGTTTTTTACCTACTTTTCATAGTTGTGTACACATGTACGTGTATAATGTGTAAAGGGCTTCACTCGAAATGCTCCCCTCCCCGCAAGTGGAAGTTTTCAAACAACTACATATGAAAATATGAAATAAAAATAGCAAATCATTTTTGAAGACGTTCATCCTGTATATGCTGGGTCCAAAATATACCTATTTTTGTTAAGCGGCAAGGGTATACACCTGAGCCATGTATGTGCAAAGCAAAATATTACTTTTATTTAACTAACAGTTTTTGAATTAAAGCAAAGTAGACAGAATACATTTTTTAAGGTTATTACCTTGTATATATTTCACCGAAAGTATATTCGGTCTTTCGTCAGTTAGACATAAAATCGTCATGCCAAATATTTTCTTCCTCCAAGGAATAATTTTTCACCTATATCGCCAACAGAGAGACCTACAGATAGACGGAATTGAGAAAAAATGTTTATCGTATTTCATTTGGTAATGTACTACATTTCTACATTCAAAATCGTTGAGAAATGTGGTACGTTTGTGCATTAGCAAACACTTTTCTTCTGCATAGCAACAGCGATTCGTTTTACGTTTGACAGTACTGAAGTGCATTGTTGGTGATACTGTAAGTCTATGTCAAATTCGAGGTTAGCAGGTTAGGTTTTAAATCAGTTTTGACACAGACTGACGCAAAACCTAACCTGCTAACCTAGAATTTGACATAGACTTACAGTGTCACTAACTATACACTTCAGTACTGCCAAATGCATAACATCAACTGGAGCTGCTTATTGTGCTTTAGCATCGAAGCGAGTTCTGCTGTTTTGCAATTAATGTAAAAATTTAATATTTTACATTTCTTATGAAATGCGATAAAATAGTATACGCAACAAGTTAGAAAAGTGGTTTTACTGAATTCGTGTGGTCGTTTAAGTACTCGCTAACGCTCGTACTGAAACCAGCCATACTTGTTCGGTAAAACATCACTTTTCTAAACTTATTGCGTAATATACTATTTTCGTCATTTAGGAACCCTGAAACGTGAAGATCTGAAAAAATCACAATTACAGTACTTAATTACTTTTTTGGTCGTTTAGATGAGGGTAAAATACTCGTGTTACTTTTCATGCTTTCATAATCACTCGTTTCTATGGCTCGCCTGGTCTATCACGGTTTTTGTGTACATGCACGCACACCTGCATATATTGATCTATTTTTGTGTACATAAACCCATGGATGTTTAATAGATCCATGCATAAACCAGTGTCTCGACATTAGTGGTGCGTATAAATTAAATTTATGTGGTAGAAAATATAAAATAAAAAGAAGAATTGGAATTGTAATTCATATTACCTTATTCAATTATTAATATGTATATAAATTACTGACAAAAGTATTAATCTAATTAATACAGATATGTTTTATTTAATGGCTATATTGTTGACACAGAAGAAAAAGTATTATTTAAACAAGCAATTGCAAAAAATATTATTTATTTTGAGTTATTTGCAAAGTATGATGCAAAACGTCTGTTTCAAATTTACTTTCAGAATTTAACTCTCAAGACAGATTCGTATAAAGCAGGCGGCGAACAGATTATTTCTCAGCGCCGAAAGTTCCTGTGAGAGCGGTACGTGGGAATCATTAAGGTCCAGGCAAAGGGAGGAAGGACAGCAGGCAGCAGATGTGCGGCCAACAAAGGTTCCGGCCAAACAGATGTCGTGGCACGTGCCAAGGATGTAGAGGGGCGCTTCGAGGGAGTCGAAAATGAATCCGTAACGAGCTGGAGGTTTGATTGCAAACGAAAAGTCTGGTCGGGATTACGAAGGGATTCTAGGAACGACGCGGGAAGTTGTAAAGGGCAAAACTTGCGTATATTTGAAAGGGTGCAAGCGATAATCATCGATTTGCTGGAGACTTGAACTTGAGGTCAGAATGCAAACCTTATCTAATAAGTCAACAATAGGGAAACAAACAAAATGGATTTTAACTGTTATCAAAAGAGCTTCATATTTAATAATTATTTATAATTATCTTTTTGTTGTCATTTTTTGTTGTAGTCCAGCAACCTTTCATTCCAATTAATTACAATTATCGCTTAGGGCATTATAGGATAAAGAAATAACAGTCGTGGCATGAGCTATTCAATTTCGGTGGGTGTAAGTAAAATTGTGTTTGGGAGTAGCTGATTTATTCAGTAAAATTACAATTCGAAATTTTAAAATTCAACAGGCAAGATAAAGATTAGTGTATTCTGGGAATAGCTCGATTTGTTGGTGATTTCAATGAAACATTAAGGTACAGGCCCAGTCGATTACCTTCCGATTTTTGAAATGCTACGTGATTCTGATTTTAAAACTGTTGACTTTAATGTGGTCATTTATATTATCACCCGCACAGAACTCCTAGAATTGAAAAATTGAAATATACTCTGCCACCAAAATTACACCTTGTCTGCTTTAATTTGACATGGACACTATTTGTATACTAGAATACACAAGAACTATGAAATCAGGGCACCGCGTTAGCATAATAAACTCTGTGATAAAATTAAACCCGCATAAGAATAAACATCAATTTTTATTTTAAATTATTTTATTGAAGCCATAACTCATAATACTTCGAGTACTAAATCAAAGTTGGAAGCTTTCTATTTTAATTTAAAATACAACTCAGAACTGTTGCATCCGTAAATTACGTACAGTTTTTATAGTAGCAATACATAATCTTTAATTATTGTAAATGCACAGTGAGACATCCCTGTAAAAGATCTAAATTCCATGTCTACTAATTACCACTGCAGAGCTAACATTACAAAATAGTAATTTCAATAAAAGGGACAAAAAAGGGACTAAATGATCAATGAAGTTTACTAAACAGCAAATAAAACTATAATTATATGACTAAAATAAATAAATAAACACAACACACAACAAATAAATTTATATGGGATTTTAAGTCAAGGTCGCAATCATGAAATTCAAAATCTAAACTTATAAGTGATTCTAAAGGTTGGATTGGGGTACTGTAACAACGTTTTTGGGCTCTCAGTTATAATTGTATCAAAAGTACAATTACAAAGCCCGAGTTATAATTGTATCAAAAGTACAATTAAAAGTCACTGTTAAACTTTAGTATTCAAAATAAAAGGACTTACAGATAATAGTATTAATAACTAAAATTCATGGGTGTTACAATGAGAAGTACCTAAGTATTGTAATGGATTGCATATAAGAAGATCAAGTTAATATATTAATGCAAGACAAAGATTTGATATTATATTAAAGAAATTGATTAAAATATTTCACTATTAGATTTACAAAGATCAATTTGAGTATAATAAAAGGATCAGAATTATTAATATGCATTTTGTAAAATAACGAAATAATTTAAATTCAGTTGAACAATGAAAAATTAGATACAAAAGGTTCTAAAATGAATTAAAGGTTACCTAAAACATAGTGGAAGATTAATTGCAAATACTTGAGAAATGTTAATCAATATAACAGGTGTTACTATAATGTGATAATAAACTATAGAGTGTTGGACTGTATGTATGCAAAATCGATCACTAAGGAGATATTAATTTTTATGTACACAATAGAAATTTTTGAGAAATGAAACATGTAATAATTTTGTAAAACTGAAATTTTGAAAATAAATCTTTTTTCTAAGGTAATTTTAATCTATTTTGATGTAAAAAAGGGTTTACTTTTGATTAAATTGACGAGAAGAGAATAAACAAACATTTTAAAATTAAAAAAAATAAGATATGGAGAAGACGGGTATGGTAGGAGGAACATAATTTAAAATACTACAGGCAATTGAAATAATTTCTGGGATTGGATACTGAACTTAGTTTACTGTCGAATAATTACATGTTGTAAATTGGATAGCGTCAGGTGTATTTACTGGGAATAGGACACGGCAGGATTCTTGGAGTAAGAGCCTTGGGGAATTGGAAGTGGTTTATAATCTAAAGAAGTTGAACTTGGCTGCACTTTTGTTGGAGTAACATTTAGAGATTGGCACTAGGTGAGGTGACGTCCTGTGGTTTCTGACATATCGGGATTCGTATGATTTGGATTGTCAACATCTTGTTTGGAAGGGATAGTGTCTTTACTTCAGGAGGATTGTGTTGAAGTGTGTGTTGCTGAATCGTGTGCTGATTGAGATTTGGAAGGGGGCATCTCCGAAGCTGTTTGCACTTCTTGTCCGTAGGCTGAGCTTGTATTGGGGTTACTCGGAAGTTAGTATACAATTGGATGTCCTAAAAGGTGGATTAAGTTCTTTGGAGAACTGTAGTCACAGATATTTATTGAGAAAACTAAACTAAACAGTAACAGAGTGAAGTGTGATAAAAAATAAAAAGGACTACTTACTATTTGAGGTATTGTAACAGGGGGGTATTTGCAATTTATATTCTATGTAAATGATTTGAAGTGACACTGACGTTCATTGGGGTTGTAACAATATTTGATAAAAGTTTTCATAAAACAAAAAAATGATTTTTTAGAATTAATAATCAGTCTAGATATTGCGTGAACCGACTTGTTTTGAGAGTACTTGTTCTACTGAGCTAGTAAAATTTTATAACTAAATATGAACGATTCATGAATAACGGGCATAAGAAGTGCTTGAAATCATCTTAATTGAGAATAATTTTTAAACAAAAATAGAATTTGTACAGTCAAATGTGACATATAAAGAACATCACATAATTGTCGTAATATAAAATAATTACATACCCAAATCCCATGACAGTGTAGTCAATCAGTATAATTAAAATACGTATCGTAAAGCTTTAATAATTTCATTAAGGAAGGAGGAGTGACTAATGCAATAGTATAAGAAACAAGGTATAATACAAATGTCCAGTGTAAAAATTCCTATTATACAGAAGAATGACTAAACAGATTAATATTCAGATCCAAATTCATAACTTCCAATATCAAGAACTTCAGTGCTCTAAAACAATTAAGAACAACTTCTAATTTAAATTACCAAATCATCAAAACTAAGATTTGAAAACTCATAGTTACTCATTAAAAATAAACAAGTGAAAATAAAAGAGTACATTATTAGTAAGACGATGGAATTTCATAGTTTCAGTCTTAAATTCAAAATCAGAATAAGTTTAATGAGCAAACTACGAAAAATATTTCAGTAAGTCGGTATTCGGCAAAAATTTAAACGTTTACCGCTTCTTCCACGTTTTCTTATAATGTTGAAAGTTTGATATCAACTGTTTTTTTTTACTTTCCAGATAAATTTCCAAATAAATATGTTATGATGCTCAGTGCCAGTCCCTCATCGGGCTCCTCCCCGGGTGGCAGATAAGGAAATGCTCACCAGATATGATGGGTACCGGGGAAATAAAATACCCGGGGCGGACAAGAACTGATAGCAGCGTCTGACCCAGAAAGGGCGGCTGCGAACAGCGTCGGATCCATAGTAGGCGGCTAAATATTTTAGGTCCTCCAGGAGGGAGTTGCGTCGCTAGGCCTAAGCAACCTAACATATGGAAAAGAAAAGGAAGGCTAAGAGAAATCAAATGCAGAATGAACACTCAAAGGAACCTTCCTCGGGTGGTAATCCACACCATACAAAGAGGGAGCACCGATGGATACAGTGAGGGGGGGCTTGCAACTCTGCTAGGTACTAGATTTCAGTACCTAACAATTGTAAATCCCAACCACAAAGAAGAGTGGAGAAAGAAGAAAGGAAGCAGAAAAATAACCATAGGGACTTGGAATATTCAGTGATGAAGAAGCAGAGATAACGAAGTTATACAAGAATTTAAAAAGATGAGTCTCGACACCTTAGTTATGAGTAAAGCTGATATTATATGGCAAATGCATATTTTGTATAATTCATATGCCGGTGAAGCTTTCTGCATATGTATACTAATTATGTGAAAACAAATCGTTTAAGCCAAGTTTCATTTTGCATATTTTGCATATTTATACGTTTTTGAGCATATTTTATGGATTTTGCATATTTGGTTATATTTAGCAATAATTTGTAATGTATGAAGAACTTTTTGAGATTTTTTTTTGTAAAATTTACTATTTTATTAAATTTATTAATAAAATTTTTATGTGTCTTGAGATATATATTTTCACATTCTGCTCCTGGACTACAGTGTGCATATCGAAATGAGCAGAGGAAAGGGGAAGTCCCTGTTAAAATCTTTGACTATATAAACATAGACTGCCAGCAACCCCCACTTTCCCATTTCAAGAGTGATGGGTGAATAACAGTCGGGTGGGGTTAGGGGAAATCTCATTTTTATGTTGCCTACAACGTGAAGTTAGTGTTGGCAGTCCATGTTTATATACTCAAACGTTAAAATGAATGACGTCTCTGAATAAAAATTAGAAAAATAAATATACTCATACAAAATAATTGAAATTTTTACATTATTTAGAATACTCCTACTTATTTTCAAAAAAATTAGAGCATATTTGTGCATATATTATAACTTTGGGTGCATATACTCAACAAAATGTATGCATATATATGCGCATATTTTCATACTTTTGAGTGCATATAATTATCAGCTTTAGTTATGAGTGGAACAAAGAAAAAGAGAAATGGGACAGAGAACATTGATGGAATAATACACTGTTGGAGCGAAGTAAATAAAGAGCAGAGGGCTAAAGCAGGCGTAGCAAATTTAGAAAAGCAATAGAGAAGTGGAAGCATATAAATGAAAGAACAATAAAGATGGAAATTAAAATATACAGAAGGTAATCCCATAACTATTAGCGATGATTATATAATAACTCTGAAGAAAGAAATAGAAAACATAAAACAATCACAAAAAAGTATAGTAACAGGAGACGTAAATAGAAGAACGGGGAAAAAAGAGAATGGCGACACCGTAGGACCATACGGAAAAGAGACATTGTATTACAAAGGGGAAAGAATAACAGAATTATGGGAATGGTAAGGACCCAGAATCACCAATGGGCTTTACTAACACAAAGACATACATAGGTATACCTGGACCCAAGAAACACGGAGATTAAATGAATTATCGACTTATATAATTATCAAGTAAAAGTCCACCATTAACATAAAAGATGTAAGGGTTAATAGAGGAGCGGAATGTGGTACGGATCACAAACTATTAGTAGCAAAGACGGAACTGCTATGGCATGGAAAGAAAGGTAGGAATGAAACGGATAAGAAGATATAAACATATATTGAAGTAGGCAAAGTAATAGAATATAAACTAGATCTCCTACAGGCCGAAACTATAAAATAACTGTACCAAAATAGGCTAAATATGAAATTATTAGAGTTTGGATTCGACAGTACAGAGGGAACACACGAAAACACATAAAGGAAGCAGCGAATGAAGCATTAGGAGTAAAGAAAAGATGTGAAATGAAATATGAACGGAAAGTAAACCAAGAAGTGATAGATGCTATTAAAGAAAAGAAAAAATTGTACGAAAAATGGTTGAGTACAAAATCAGAGGTAGACATACAAAACTACAGAGAAAAAGATAGAAAAGTTAAAAGACTAATAGTAACAAGAAGAAATGAGCAGTGGAATGGAGTGTATAAAAATATAGAACAGTATATAGAAGGAACAAGAAGCTTGGACTCTTGGAGAACAATAGAAGCACTGAAAACAAACAGAAGAGCACAAGCGTACATAACATACATCAAAAAGAAACAATGTCAAAATTACAATAAGGAAATATTAATGGAAAAAAGACAATGTTTCATAGAAACGGAAGAAGCGGGAATGGACGATACTCCAGAAGAGGGAGAGATTAAAGAAGCTCTGATTGAAGTATCAATGAAAGATATTAAAAAGCAATCAGAACAATAAAAAATGATAAAGCTGCAGGACCGAGCGGATGAATCGTACCGGAGCTAATAAAATACGGTACAAACAAATTATTTAGAATCATGCAGAGAATGTTCCAATAAGTTATTAATGGACAACACCCGTGGAATGGAAGCAGTCATATTATGTACTAACTCACTACATTGCAATACCATTTATATATGTAATGATTTATGTTATGACAATATTTGTTATGCTTTTGCTGTTACGTTTGATTTGTGTAAAATTAATTATTAGTTATTAGTGTTATTAAAATTTTCTAGCTCTAGCAGAAACAATTACTCTTAAAAACAGGTCGGGTTCACGCATTATAAAGACTGTCGTTATTCCTGCAAAGTGGTTTTGTTTAATGAAAGCTTACTTCAAAATCATATGACAATTTCTACAATTGTCAATGTCATTTAGAAGAATTAAAGTGGAAAGTTAATCAATAATACACATTCGTTACAATACCTGCCATTTAATAAATAGGAAAAAGGTAAATCGTCCCTTTTTAATTACTTCACTTCATTCTTTAAATGCGTTACCTTCAGTTCTTTCAATAAATACCTGCAGCTGTCACCTGTCCAAGGAAATCGATCTGCCGCTTCACTGATCCAAGTGTATTCCGTCTGCCCACAGAAATTTCGTAATCTATGCACAAATCCCAGTATAGATGCAATCAACTTGCAGTAACTGCAAACGTCCTTCAACGAAATATGACAGGATACTTGTTACTTCCAGCAACAAATTCGACAAGATTCACCAGCAGTAACTTAATGTCTCCTTTCAAAATCTCACAAGCTGTCAACAATCCAGTAACACGAATCTCGTTGAGCTCCAAGTCACAAGATGTCACTCCAATAAGAAGCTCGATGAAGTACAATATTAGTAAATGAAAAACTTCTTATCCAATTCACAAGATGTTCACTCTACTAAGAAACTCGATGCAACCCACTTCCAGTAGCTGCAACGCCAGTTATCCAATTCACATAGTGTAATTAATTAACAATAAATTTGTAAATTGTAGCTGTTTAACTTATGGTACTCCTATCATATTCATTCTTCGCCATAACTTAACCATATTGTTTTGTTTTTAAAATTTATCCTTTTTCTCTTCTCGACAATTTTATATTATGTATACCTTTTTATAGACCAAATAGATTAAAAAATCGTATTATAAAAGAGTTTATTTTCAAATTAGAGCCGTTTATAAATTAGTCTTACATGTTTTTCTAATAATTTTTAAAAATCTAAATAACAATATTCTCCATAGTGATATACTTTAAACATATTTTAAAATTTTAACACTCTATATAATATGTTATTACACTTATTTACCACCGGACATATTGAATGACTTCTTTCAAATAAGTATTTGATATTAATCCTCCACTTTAATTCAGGTAATATTTACATCACATATTAGACCCTTTCTGTTTCCTATTTTGCATTCTTCGACAGAATTTAAATTCTAATCCATTATTTTACCAAATACTCATGTTAATAATTCCGATATTCTTTTTTAATACTTAAATTCATCTTTGTAATTTAATAGTAATATATTTTTAATAATTTTTTTAACATAATATCAAACCCTTGAAATATTTTTACCAAATAAATTAACATTCCTATGTTACCCATTACAATATATAACATCAATTTATAAGAAAGGAGACCGTACGAATTCACAAATTATAGAGGTATAAGTGTGATAGCAACAATGGGAAGAGTATATGGGAAAGTAATACGGAATAAAATAGAAAACCAGATACAAGGAAGACTTAGCGAGCAACAGGCAGAGTTTACAGCAGGAAGATCAACCATTGACCACATTTACACAATACAACAATTATTAGAAAAGAAGGCAAAACGCAGACCAATACACATGGCATTAATCGACCTACGAAAAGCATATGATACGGTACCACGAAAAGGTTTAAAAAGCACTTTCTTCGCAGTTAAGCAGGTAGGTAAACCCTTTATTTACACTTATTCGATAAAGTAAAATTCAAAACAATCATTAACTTCACATTTACTTGTTAATATACAGTTCAATTAGCATTTTTACTGACCAAACTTGCTTGAGTGTATTTAACATGGCTGTATTTATAGTATTTGCTGGTTGCTCGCGGAGACGTTATTCCATTGTTAATAACAATCCATGTCATTGTCTAAATTCAAATATTACAGTTACAATAACAAAAGATACACAATATTATGAAAGCAGTAAAAGAAGCATCATTATACGCCTTAAAATAAAACGAAAAGCTAAGAACAGTTGGTGTATATCTTGTATTTGCTGTTCTATTCTTTCTTTAATTACTCGTTCATACATTCTATAAATTGAGGCAGTAACATTAATCCAACTATAATTTTCACATTCTTTTCTATTGATCTTCTTGTATATAGAACTTAAATAAGTTTCTTTCCATTCTCATCGTGTCTGTGCTTTTCTTAAACATTTGGTAAACAGTGTTGATATGTTTACTATAACAATGTCTGGGGAACACTTTATGAGTTTAATTGGTATACACCTCCAGGACTAGGTGATCGAGTATTTTTTATTCCGCGCAGTGGTTTGTATATTTCTTTTTTTTTTGTTATATGATCTACTAACGTATGGGACATAAGTTTTGAGAAAAAGTTTGCCTTGAAATTTCTACTCGATTTTGATGTCTCATCTAGTTACCATAAAACCGGTAAACAAATCATGTTTTGTTGTTATTGATAAACGTAAAATTTATTCAATAACTTAGTTCAAAATGTCATACAAATTAGAAGTTCGCAAAAGTATCTATCGCTGTGTTGGACGGTTGCCCAAACGTGAAATTGTTAACTTGTTCACAGATCAAAATGTTAGCCAGGCAACGATTTATAGAACAATAAGAGAATGCGAAGAGGGTATACCTTGCACTAATTTGCCGAAAACTGGAAGACCTCATGTTTTGCCACAAAACAGGATTAATAGACTGGTACAATCCGCTCAAGACAGAATTGGGATCTCTAGTCGAAAACTAGGTCGCAGTTTTGGGGTCTCATCCAAGACCGTCCAGAGAATTTTGTCCAGAAATGCTGTACATTATAAAAAAAGAAGGGGAAAAAATTCTCTTGACGGTCTTGTATGAGACCCCAAAACGGCGACCTAGCTTTCGACTAGAGATTCCAATTCTGTCTTGAGCGGATTGTACCAGTCTATTAATCCTGTTTTGTGCGAAAACTGGAAGACCTCATGGTCTTCCAGTTTTCGGCAAATTAATGCAAGGTATACCCTCTTCGCATTCTCTTATTGTCCTATAAATCGTTGCCTGGCTAACATTTTTATCTGTGAACAAGATAACAATTTCACGTTTGGGCAACCGTCCAACACAGCGATAGATACTTTCCCGAACTTCAAGTTTGTACGACATTTTGAACTAAGTTATTGAATAAATTTGCCGTTTATCAATAAAAACAAAACATAATTCGTTTACCAGTTTCATGGTAACTAGATCAGACATCAAAATCAAGTAGAAATTTCAAGGCAAACTTTTTCTCAAAACTTATGTCCCATACGTTATTGGTTGTTGTTCATTTATTATATATCGCACTTCCTTCAAACCGTCTCTATTATCGGTTAGCAGCCGCTCATTTGTCTACTCCTCTACTCCAATGGGAGTGAATTGGCAAATTGATTGTCAAAGTAAATAGTGTATTTCTACTTTGTCTTCGATTCTAGTTCGAGTATTCATCAATGGATTCTTGTGTGGAATTTATAGTAGACTTTGCAAGTACATTTGTTTAATACAACAATAAATTGTAGAATAATTGTGCCATTAATTTTCAAAGCTGGTGATTTTATTGATGGGTCCAATCGACATTAGTAGATTAATGTAATAGTACAAGCTAATTGAACACATCATTTAATTTGTAATTCGAATTGAATCATTAAGTTCGGAGCCCGCATGGTGGCGGTGCTTAAAACTCGATTGGAGTTGAAACCGATTAAGGAGCTAATCGGGCCTTTGAAAATATTGCCTTTGATTAGCCAATAAACGCGATAAGCGACCTGTTTCTTCTGCGAACTACGCGACGAGCAACAAACTGTGAAATTATCCGATATCAATCTGGAAGGATGCTAATTAATATTCCCACATCCGGTTCGTACTTGCACGACGCTTCCAGTTTCAGAGGCAAAAATAGCGGCTGATTAATGGCCGCAATTAACAACGGTCCAGACTTTATCGGAAATTAAGTTTCATTCATTAAAACTGGACTCTCGAAACTAATAAACAGATAGCGTTCGTGGGAGCCAGGCGCACTTTTGGAGCGACGAAATTGCCTTGAACTTGCAGCGAAATGCGACTTGAATGCGAAGCTTGCAAGTCTCACTTTTACAACGCATTCCTGGGATTTTTGCCTCTGTTTCGCTTGGCCGTTGTGTGTTACATAAAAGAAATCCAGGTATACTTCCCTATGTCTCACGTATGAAGTGAAGATACAAAAAACGTGGGGTCGCAGCTATGACGCCCGGTATGTTCGTTCTTAACATTTTTCAGCTTAGTGTGTTATATCCCACATCCCTTTTTTAAGTCGTTGCATACAAAAGCCTGGTATTTTACTTGTACCAGCAATGTTTGTTCTATAAAACTAACACTTTAAAGTGTAAAAAATAGAAACTCACTGTTTTCTATTTTAATTGACAGAAAAACTAAATGAAATATAGTCATGGGTAAAATCATTAAACACAATTATAATTCTCATTTGTTCTTTGTTCCACAAGTTTGAAACAGTATTTTCCCAATATCATATAAATGGAGTTCGGTCTTCCAGTTTAATGTTAACAATTTTGCAAATTAGTCAACACTTAAAATGTTGCAAAACTACATTTTACAAAC
Source organism: Agriotes lineatus (assembly GCA_940337035.1). NCBI lineage: Eukaryota > Metazoa > Arthropoda > Insecta > Coleoptera > Elateridae > Agriotes > Agriotes lineatus. Next base: position 212,286 of record CALNHX010000588.1, on the reverse strand, counting down.
GTGTGTATATAAATGTTTTGAATGTGCCATTAAAATATTAAAGTGGTGCAACAGTAACTGCTTAACGAATTTTTAACAACTTTTTTAAAACAGTAAATAATTGTTGTAATTGTTGTAAATAATTTGAAGCAGAAACGAACCAAATATACGACATTAACGACATTTCTGGAATAGAACAAAAGCAATTGCTGGATGAACAAAAAATGAAGTAAAGGGACCCGAAAACTGAGCTAGTCAGTTAAAAACAGTGAACAACTGTAGGTGTGAAATGATCACTATAATGGTAAATTCGGAGGAGAAGAAGAGGATCCTAAACACTGATAGAAGGAATGACAGAAACCTGAGGGCGAGGAAGAAAACATGTAGGAAGTGGCCTTGGAAGAACTGGAAAAAGGGCTAAGAAAAACGTAGGGAAAGCAAGTGGGGGAAACGACATACAATCAGAAATGGATTGAAGGAGAAGACACATGCTGATAGTTGAAAATTTACAATGACACATAGAGTACGAGTAGAAGAGATTGTGAGGACTGCTTAATTATTCCAATATATAAAAAGGATGAGGCTACGTATTTAAAGTTTACATGAAGATAATAGAAGACATAATCGGAAAACCGCAGAAGGGTAGAGGAACATTAGGTATTAGGTAATATAGTTGTGTTAAAAAACATAATGGAAAAGAAGAACGAAACCGGAGAACTACACATAACGCTTGTTGATCTACATAAAAGCTGCATTCGATATAGTTGAAGGAAGAAAAATGAGAGAGCTAATGGAAGAAGTAAACTAGTTCAAGTAGTTAAAAGTACTTACAGTGTGTCCAAGGTAAGGAAGGCCAGCATGGGGATCTCGTTAATAGTAAGAGATACAAATTTGGTTAAATAGGAAAGAAATTGCGTAATTAAAGGACTAACAAAATGACACCTAGAAATATACCATTTTGAGTTATCTTAAAAAACTAAAGTCTTGGATTTCTAAAATTTGACATTAGAAAATAAGAACCGTATTTAAATAAATGAAGTTGATGATGACTGCTCGGAAAGGAAACGTCGGATAAAAAAATTGCTAACGTAACATTTAAGTCCATTATAAAGGGCTATAAAGGAGTGTTGTCAATTTCGCTCTAACTTTGATATTAACGCCAGAAATATTGAAAATACAAAAATTCGGTTTTCTTAAGATATATCAAAAACGAAAAGTAACATCAACAATTTCTAGGCGTCAGTTTGTTAGTCCTTTAATTACGCAACATTTTTCCCATTTAAACAAATTTATATTTCTTACTATTAACGAGATCCTCTACCGGCCCCCCTTATTTTGGAGTAGAGTACAGAGTTCAGGTAAATAAAGAATTGAAATTAAAAAATAGATACAACAAGGAAATCGTCTTAGTCAACTGATATTCATCACGCTAATGGACAAGAGAATGAAAAGTATAAGACACATAACCAAAATGAATGGACTTCCATTCTGTAATGGTACTTTTATTTGCCCTATACTCTACTTTACTATGAATTTAGATTGCCCTTTCTTTTTCTTCACGTGGCATGTCTTTTCAGAACTTCGGTTACCATATTGGACATCTTGATTTTATTAATCGCTATTCTACATAAACGAAATTCTATCCAATTTAAACCAGTCGTGTAAGTTCTTCAGCCAAGATGTTTTTCTGCGACTTGGACCTCTTCTACCTGCGATTTTGCCTTTTACAATATTCTAAAACAGACTATACTTCCTTCCTCGCATAACATGTCCGAAGTATTCCAATTTCCTTTTTTTAATAGTGTACCGGATCTCCCTATCTTTATTTAGAAGTTTTAATATTTCTGTGTTGCGCACCATATCTATCCATGGAACCTTTAAGATTTTTTTATAGCACCACATTTTGAATGCTTCAAGTCGTTTCATTTCGTATTTGTTGATTGCCCAGGCCTCCACACCGTACAGCAGGACCGAGAAAACGTAGCATAGAAGCAGCCGAAGACGTAATGACAACCTTAGATCTCTGCTGCCCTTTGTTGGCTAGTTAACCCAGTCGTAAAAGCACAAGACCCGATCGTACTTCAGTATGGCTACAGGTTATGTCAATATAGATGGTTCTGGCCTGCCTGTTATCACATATAATTCTATAATCATACATGCAAATCCTGCTATGAATAAAAACCAAACAGTTTACATGAAAATACATATACTCTGGAAAAGAACACACATACATAAAAAATGCATAAAAAGAATACACAATAATAATATAGAAATTTTGTAAGCTATCAACAATAGCTAGATGCGCAGCGCTAAGTCAAAAAACAAATCATGCGAACAAGATGTATTCTCGCGCACAAATTCACTTAGTGCAGCTCTGTCTACGGTCGCTTGAAATCAGTTGACGCTTTATGCCAACACTATGATGCAAGCGTTTTGTACTGACGCGCTGATTCAGCAGATAAGCACCCGTTGCTTTCGGGCGCGTAATTGCTAGCCGAATCTATTGCGCAGTTTGTTGATATCCTTTCATAATTCGCTGTTATGATTCTGCTCCCAGAACCAGTGCCGGCGCCAGGTTATTTAGCGCCCTAGGCAAAACTTACTAAAACGCCCCCTTTCACACAAATTAATTAAAAAATAAATATGTATAAGAAAACAATACATTTAAACTGACATATTAATGTATTATCAGAAGTAATACTCTAAGTACTTCGATATTATCGGGTTATATGTCGATAACTTGTTGCACAATAATAAAAGAGTGTCAGTTTGACAGGTTAAATAGTCCGACCGCGTCAGCGGGAGGAGTATTCTGTCAAACTGACACGATTTGTTATTGTGCAGGAAGTTTGAGACATATAACATGTTCGAAGTACGCATTGTATTCGATTTGATTATTTTTTGAGTAAATTTTAATATTAGGATCAAATAAATATTTTAGTGGCAGCTCGATTTGTTTGTATTAACCTAGCTGAACGTCATCTCCATGAAAACAACATCAAGTTGACAAAAGTTATGTATTGCGTCGCCTAGTGAAGTTACTATAGTATAATCGATTTTGTATAATCGAAATTATACAAGATAACTTAACTAAATCCAGCCTTCTGATTGGTTGAGATCGCTACGAAAAAATAATCAATTGCATAAACGTTACAAGTAGACTACAAAATCAGAATTTAATTTTTCAGGCCTTCTTTCTCGCAAAAGTTTCTACTAATGTCTTCAATTCCAGTGTCGAAGCGTAATCACATTCTATGGAAATTGTTGCTAAATCCACGAGTCTGCTTTGCGACATAGTTGAACGCAAGTAAGTTTCAATTAATTTCAATTTTGAAAAACTGCGTTCTCCACTATCCACGGACAGTGGAAGTGTTAATGGTACTCTCAAGGAAACAACAACATTTGGTACACAATCTTCCAATTTTTGTTGTACTATTTAGAGAAGGACATCTGATGGTGACATAGATTTTGGAAGCCTTCGAGCTACTACTTGAAGCTCATTGCAAAGATCATAAGCATCAATATCTTTATCAGTGTTATGCGTCAAAGACGTTTCTAAATGTTTGCAGTCAGTAAGTATCTCCGCAGGTGTCTTTCTTTTTGATGTTGGATATACCATAAAGGAAGCCAAATAGAACATTATGTTGTTCTAATTGTTGGAACCTCTCTTCAATAGACTGTATAGTAGGGTGGAACGAAAACGGCCTTTTCGTATTTTTTTTTATTTTAGTTTTGTAATAGTGGGCAAAAGTTGCCTTTTAGGTTCAAAAAAAAAGAAAAAAAAATTTGGTTGCTATACTATAACATCTTGAGGTGTCGCAAAGAGCTTGAAGATTGTAAAAAAATTTAAAAACTTGAAAAATTATAAACTGATAAATTTTGTGGTTTTGTCGTACATATAATGTTACAAAAGATAGTTGTAAATACATAATATAAGCATTAGAATTGGAAAAAATTATTAATTACAAAATATAATAATAAAAATATATTTTTGAATGTAAAAATGTTTGTATTTTTGCTAATTTTGAAACTTTTGCGAACTATTGTCGTTGTTACAAATAGTAGTAAATAAGGTTGAAATAAAAGCTCGTCAAATCAATTATACATTTTTTTATTAGAGCACACGTAAAAATATCATAATACACTTTTAAAGACATTGAAAGTTCCTTTTTTATGATTTAAAAAACCTTTAATAATTATAAATGTTACAGCTGCAAAATGTTTGTTTCTACTTGATTGACACATTAAACTGTTTTTTTTAAATCAAATTTTGGCATGTTCTCACATGAGTCAATTTGTGCTCTCATATATCCTTCTCTTGCGATTGAACCACAGACATTTTGAGCCGATTTGGTCACCAGTTTCACAGCTCTTTCTAGGGATGGGCGCGTGACGTGAAAACGGTCGTGTCACGTCGTGAACGTGACTAATATTGGAAAATCGTGACGTGAACGTGATTGAACGTGAGTGAAAATTTCCATGGCGTGATTCACGTTTCACGTTAATTTCACGTTAAATATTTAGTAACGAATAAAAACTGCAGGGTGCAGCAACTTTTAAACGTAATTAAATCACGAATTGTTACATTATGTGGCTGTATTTTTGGACCCTAATTATAAATCTTTAAAGTTCATACCTTCACATAAAAGAGAAGATATTCGTTAGACTGTAAAGGAAATCCTAGAGCAAATCCAAATATACAAAAATGCAAATAAAACTATAGATAATAATGATGAAATGCATAGCAAACGACTCAAAACTGGTACATCAGCATCAGATTCTTATTTTTCTACACTTAGAGATAGCTCTGACGATGACACATCTAATGATGATGATCTCGAAACAGAACTAAATTATTATGTTAAATTAAAATGCGGAAATGTAGATGACATTTTAGGATTTTGGAAAAACATTGTAAATATGCAAATTTAAAAAAAATAGCTCGAGAAATTTTAAACATACCGGCAAGTTCCGCTACAAGCGAAAGAGTATTTTCTACAGCTGGGCGAATTTTAGAAGAGCGCAGAACTCGACCTAACGCTGAAAATGTTGATTACATATTATTTTTAAATAAATGTGTTGTTTTGTATACTCGGCTTAACGCTGAAAATGTTAATTACGTGTTATTATTAAACCAAAAATGTATTGTGTAGATGAACCTGTTTTTGGAAAACTAATGTTTTGTTTTGTATACTCGATTCAACACTGAAAATGTTGATTACGTTTTATTTTTAAACCAATTTATTGTGTACATGTGTAGATGAAATTATTATTCTAATAAAAGTAATGTTTTGTTTTGTATACTCGCCTTAACGCTGAAAATGTTGATCCTTGTACGTAAAAGTACTTTTAAACCTACGAATTAAAAGTGTTGCCTAGCAACATATACATTTTGTACTTATACCAATAAGGGAAACGTCAATTTCAATGACAGCTTTTGTTATTAAAATTAATGTCTTTGAAGAAAGCTGCAAGAAATGTATTTGCGAGAAATCAGTATTTATCCTTTGTCGTAAGTTATTGTAGTCAATTTTCATTTTTTTCTTTTTATGTCAACTATTCTGATTGCAACATATCACTTAAATTATGTCACGCGCAGAAACATATTTTTAGTTCTCTTTACGGTTTTTTTCATTGGTTTTAAATTTGAACATTTTGTTCTATCTGAATTTAAATTTTCAAATAAAAGCTGCGTGTCACGTCGTGAGTGGCGTGTCACGCCGTGAACGTGAGTGAACGTGAGCGTAAACGTGCGTGAACGTGAGTGTTTCAAGCAAGCGTGAAACGTGCGTGACGTGAGTGAAAACTCACTCACGCGCCCATCTCTAGCTCTTTCCACTGCTTGCGTGTGACAAGGAAGCCGGGGAAAGTCGATAAGCGGGTCGAATTGACTATTTGGGTATAGCTGTTGTGTGTTTACTGCGAGATTGTTTTTATTTCGTTGTGTGCGATAAAAATGGTGATACACAAACAATAACATCGAAAAGTGCGTTCTAGGCAGAATTAAAAATCAAAATTGCACGTGTTTTAGAACGCCACGTCATGCGCTGAAGCGATCTCAAAATCAACATTAAAATTAGATAACCATCTGAAATGTTCGAAATTAAAAGATTTATATTAAATACAATAATTATCTTATTATATTACCCTGTCTATAGTTTATATAATATAATGAAAGTTATTAATTATTAGTTATTTTTTAATAATGGAGCTTACACATTTTTGCGCCCTCCTATGGATAGCGCCCTAGGCGACCGCCTAGTTCGCCTTAATGGTAGCGCCGGCCCTGCCCAGAACTTCCTGGATCTGCAACCTTACGCTAGTTACGTTGCTCCAAATGGTCTCGTACATTGACAAGATCGGCTGCTTGAAGCTAGAATAGCGGATTCCGGCGATGAAGAATTATCGGTACCTCGGTGTTGATTCCAAGGTAGTTATCTGCTCTGGAGGCTGTATTTCGGGTCAAGAATAACGAGGCGTCGACTGCTTTTAACGCAGGTTAACACATAACATTCGGAATATGGCGCGTGAGTGAAGTGCACGGTCAAATCGTCTCCCAATTTTAACTGTGTTTACATGATTTACGAGTGGTTGTAATTTTTCTGAACACAAAATATAGAACTACATTGTGAAACGGCATCAGATTGGTGCCCTTATAGTGTCCTGTGTTTTTTCTCTCAACCACTGAATTAAGGAAATTGAGTACGTGCACGGTCTATTCTAGCAAAATGGTTAATACTCGGAATAACAGTGCTGGAAATAGTGAAGAAGGTGACCAATTTGCCGGCATTATGCAACAATTAAACTTGATAGTGCAAACGCAAAACAATATCTTAGCTGAACAGAAAGCATTAACAGGTACCATGGCCGCATGTCAAGCTGATATTGCGTCAATTAATCAAAGCCTCGGTGCTTTCAACGATAATTTAATAAAGTGTGAAAATGCAATCACAGATTTGCAATCTGAAAATGCTACTCTTAAGAGTAAGTTATCTGATGTTATGTCAGAATTAAACGACTCTCAGCAATATCACAGACGTAACTCGCTAGAGATTGTTGGAATGCCTGTTTTGCCCCATGAAAATGTTATCCAAATTGTTCAAACGATCGCCAAATGTGTGGACTTTTCTTTAACTGTCGATATGATAGACGCTGTGCATAGGTTAAAGAAATGTAGTGATAAGCATCCCAACATAATTATCAAATTCGTAAGAAGATTCGACAGAGATGAACTCTTACAAAAATTTAAAATAAAAAGAGGAATTCCCTTATCGGATATAAAGCTATCAATGGAGGGCAGAATCTACATCAGGGAATCGTTAACCAGTGCCAACAAGAAACTATTCGCAGCTGCATTAGAGTGCAAAAAGAAGTTGGGATACAAATATTTGTGGACGCGTTATGGTAATATTTTTCTCCGCGAATCTGATGGCAGGGGTGTAATTCCTGTTAAGTGTTTGAGCGATGTCGATAGGCTTAAGTAACAATGTAATAACATCGAATATTATTAATTTAACAATGTAATAGCATCGAATATTATTTATTTACGGTATACCTATAGTTTGATTATGTTTAGATCTGCATTTAACTTTCTGCTTTAAATAGTTGTAATTTGCGTTTTTTTTCTTTTTTGGGGAGACGAGTACCTCACATGGCACTCTTCACATTAATTTGTGTTCATATTTTTTTATTGTCATTTAGTTTTTGTTATCTGTTTACACTTCTGTTGATGATTTTAAGTTTGATACATACATATATATATATATATATATATATATATATATATATATATATATATATATTATTACGAAGGTTTTCGCGGCTGATATGTATTAAAGGTAAATATTTCAGGGTGTCATACCGCTTAATAAATTCGAAGATTTCTTCAACTGGTTGAAGAACATCTTGAATGGCACTTGGAGTTGGACGACGTTTCGACGAAATCACATTCGTCATTTTCAAGTCCTTGTAGTCCTGGTTTGGCTTCTAGTTATGCGGCAACACGACGGACTGTCAACTTGATGTACAGCTGACTGAATAGGTTGTTTATCAATTACTGTGGCAACTAGCATCGAGGGAGCTGTACTGCTAGAACGGATGGCTGGTGTTCGCAGAGAATGGCCGGCCGTTGCTTGTAGTAACGTTGGTAACCACGATGCAGGTAATCGGCTTGTGTCGTCGCGGGTGTTCATACAATTCGGACGTTTCACGATTTCGATGGCTTCTCGTATGATGCATGCGTCTTTGTGTTGGACGCTGGCAATGCTCTTGGTGTTGTCGAAATCAATCTTGTGCGAAGTATCCCATATATGATGCACTAGCGATGAAGTGTGTTCCATCTTCTTAACATAATTCTGATGTTCCTCCTTGCGTGCCTTTATTCTTCGGTTGGTGTGGCCTATGTAGCTGCTATCGCAATCCCGACACGGTATCTCGTAGACTCCGTGGTTTTCCAAAGGGATGTACTCTTTAGGATTCCTCAGTATGGACTGGATTATTCTATCCGTGGTAAAGGTTGTCCTGATGTTACATTTTCTAAGGATTCTTCCGATTTTCTCTGTCGTGCCTCGGATGTAAGGCAGGTACGCCGTGCCACAAGGTCTCTCCTCCTCTGCGTCTTGCGTTTTGGTCTTCGGTGGTCGGAACGCTTTCCTAATCGCTGCTCTGCCATAACCATTTTGTTCGAATACTCGAGCAAGGGTTGCTAATTCTTGTCTTGTATTCTCCTTGTCGGCTATCCTTCTTGATCTACAAACCAGTGTTGTCAGAACTGATTGTAGTTGAGCAGGGTGGTGGTGTGAATTAGCATTTAGGTAGCGATTGGTGTGCGTGGTCTTCCTATAAACCGTGTGCCCCAATTTTCCATTCTTCTTGGTGATGAGAACGTCTAGGAATGGAAGGTGGTTGTTCTTCTCCAATTCCATCGTAAACTGGATCTTATTATGGATGCTATTGAGATGGGTAAGGAAATCAGCAAGTCGATTCTTACCATGACCCCATATGGCAAAGACATCATCGACATACCGAAGCCAAAGTTTCGGTTTGTAAATGGTGCTGTCCAGTGCTTTCGATTCGAAGTCCTCCATGAAGAGATTCGCAATGACGGGAGACAAAGGTGAACCCATCGGCGCTCCTTCTACTTGCTTGTAGCGTTGGCCATTATAGATGAAATAGGTATTCTGGAGACAATGATCGGCAAGTTTGATTATGTGTTGAGGTGGATCATACTTCTGTTTAATGACGTTTAGAGCTTCGGCAACTGGCACTTTAGTAAACAGAGAGACGACTACAAGGACTTGAAAATGACGAATGTGATTTCGTCGAAACGTCGTCCAACTCCAAGTGCCATTCAAGATGTTCTTCAACCAGTTGAAGAAATCTTCGAATTTATTAAGCGGTATGACACCCTGAAATATTTACCTTTAATACATATCAGCCGCGAAAACCTTCGTAATATTATTATACGTCTCTACGGGGAGAATATATTCCATCAAACCAGAAGTTTTGAAAAACTGCGGTCCAAGAAATGTAAAAATCTATGCAATTTGACATTCCTGCAACGCTGCAGAGATCAGAACATCATCCCGACCTGTGCTAGATTGTCATTCCATCGAAAAACGTATCGGACCACGAACATTCTGAACAAGGCGAGTGCTGCTCTTCTTCGAGATTCCATCAAAGAGACGAGACACATTTTGGCCAAAATAAATAAAGAACTTCTTAATTTGCATCTTCACCTCAGCGGGATCATCCACCCTATGATCTGGAACATCATCGACCAATTAGCAGACTTTCGAGCGGAAACTGACAGAAACCTCTACACGATAAAGCAAAGGAAGAAATTCGACCATCTTTATTCAACGCAAAAAGGGTATCGTACTACTAATCTGGATATGTCTAAAGTTGTCCGTAATATTTCTGATATTACTTTGGATGAATCTGCGATATCTGCACTTGCTAAAGGTTTCAACTACGCCATAGCTCCAAAACGTATTCCAGTGGAATCTATCATCTGCGGAGTAGAAACTGCGATTTCGAGACTGGATAAGAATACCGCCGATCTCATCCGACAAGATACCTCTCGAATCTTACGATTGGCTAAACCACCCAAATCGAATCTATCCCGTGATGAATCTTTGGCACTCAAGAATCTTCGTCAGAACAACAACATCATTATTCTTCCTGCAGACAAAGGAAATGTCACCGTTATCATGAACAACGATGACTACCACTCTAAAATGATTTCTTTACTGCAGGACAGTGCTTACAAATGTATCTCCACAGATCCAACAACGTATTTGGAGAAGACCACCAAGTCGAAGATAAAAGAGAGTAACATCGAAACTGAAGTGCAAAATCAACTTATACCTAGAGAAAAATCGTCTAAATGTCCCAAGATATACGGTCTCCCAAAAATTCATAAGGATGGAACACCGCTTAGGCCTATCGTTAGTTCCATAGGATCACCTATCCAACGACTTGCAGCGTTCGTAGCTAAACATCTGCAGCCGCATGTGGCAGATGCGGCTTCATACGTTATGAATTCTACCCACTTCATCGAGATGCTGCAAAAGGAGAAAATTACACCGACCGATATCCTGGTGAGCTTTGACGTCGTCTCTCTGTTTACTAAAGTGCCAGTTGCCGAAGCTCTAAACGTCATTAAACAGAAGTATGATCCACCTCAACACATAATCAAACTTGCCGATCATTGTCTCCAGAATACCTATTTCATCTATAATGGCCAACGCTACAAGCAAGTAGAAGGAGCGCCGATGGGTTCACCTTTGTCTCCCGTCATTGCGAATCTCTTCATGGAGGACTTCGAATCGAAAGCACTGGACAGCACCATTTACAAACCGAAACTTTGGCTTCGGTATGTCGATGATGTCTTTGCCATATGGGGTCATGGTAAGAATCGACTTGCTGATTTCCTTACCCATCTCAATAGCATCCATAATAAGATCCAGTTTACGATGGAATTGGAGAAGAACAACCACCTTCCATTCCTAGACGTTCTCATCACCAAGAAGAATGGAAAATTGGGGCACACGGTTTATAGGAAGACCACGCACACCAATCGCTACCTAAATGCTAATTCACACCACCACCCTGCTCAACTACAATCAGTTCTGACAACACTGGTTTGTAGATCAAGAAGGATAGCCGACAAGGAGAATACAAGACAAGAATTAGCAACCCTTGCTCGAGTATTCGAACAAAATGGTTATGGCAGAGCAGCGATTAGGAAAGCGTTCCGACCACCGAAGACCAAAACGCAAGACGCAGAGGAGGAGAGACCTTGTGGCACGGCGTACCTGCCTTACATCCGAGGCACGACAGAGAAAATCGGAAGAATCCTTAGAAAATGTAACATCAGGACAACCTTTACCACGGATAGAATAATCCAGTCCATACTGAGGAATCCTAAAGAGTACATCCCTTTGGAAAACCACGGAGTCTACGAGATACCGTGTCGGGATTGCGATAGCAGCTACATAGGCCACACCAACCGGAGAATAAAGGCACGCAAGGAGGAACATCAGAATTATGTTAAGAAGATGGAACACACTTCATCGCTAGTGCATCATATATGGGATACTTCGCACAAGATTGATTTCGACAACACCAAGAGCATTGCCAGCGTCCAACACAAAGACGCATGCATCATACGAGAAGCCATCGAAATCGTGAAACGTCCGAATTGTATGAACACCCGCGACGACACAAGCCGATTACCTGCATCGTGGTTACCAACGTTACTACAAGCAACGGCCGGCCATTCTCTGCGAACACCAGCCATCCGTTCTAGCAGTACAGCTCCCTCGATGCTAGTTGCCACAGTAATTGATAAACAACCTATTCAGTCAGCTGTACATCAAGTTGACAGTCCGTCGTGTTGCCGCATAACTAGAAGCCAAACCAGGACTACAAGGACTTGAAAATGACGAATGTGATTTCGTCGAAACGTCGTCCAACTCCAAGTGCCATTCAAGATGTTCTTCAACCAGTTGAAGAAATCTTCGAATTTATTAAGCGGTATGACACCCTGAAATATTTACCTTTAATATATATATATATATATATATATACAGGTGGCGCAAAAGTCCTCACTCGATTTCCTAAGACAGTAACTTTGTTTGTAAATGAAAAGAATTGGTTCTGTTTGTTGATTATGTTTATTTAGACGTTTAATTTTTTTTCCATTAAGTCTCGAAGACAATATCAGTCAAGTGGACACCGCCAGAGTTGATGAAAATTTGGGCTCGTTTCACAGCATTTTTCATGACTTTTCTCAAAACTTCTGGCGATAAATTCTCCACTTCTAGTCAGATGTTTTCCTTTAGGGCCGCCAAGGTCTGTGACTTGTTCGTATAGACCCGTGACTTCAGAAAACCCCAAAGAAAGAAGTCTGGAACGGTCAAATCGGCCGATCTTGCGAGCCAGTGCAGATCTCCAAAACGAGAGAGGAAGCGGTCAGGAAAAGCTTGCTTCAGAATACCCACTGTCGTTCATGCTGTGTGTGCGGTTGCACTTGTAAGGGAACATCTTTAAGTCTTTCACCAAAATTCGCTGTAAAAACCGTCTACCGATACCCAAGTGCGTGGCCCATCGTCTGGTGGATGTTTGAGGGTCCTCTTGGACATCTGCAGCCACAGCAGCGATATTGTCGACCGAACGGCTACTGAAACTGTCCCGTATTGAGCCAGTCTGCTCGAGGCGAGTGGCTAAACGCCACAGTGTTTGCACATTTAATGCCACACGACCAGGGAATCGACAACAAATTTCACGTGGAGCCAAAAGCTCTGACCGATTATTTATCAAAAACATTGACACAAATTATTCCGCGTTCTTGAGGAGTATAGCGATCCATGGTTTGTCTATGTGTATTCTGCTTCTGTTTGCTTCACGAATGTCAAAGTCGCGATGACATAACATACCATTTGCAAAAATGAGAGCATGTTCCGATAGGGTGATTACTTTTGCGCCACCTGTTATATATAATCATTTCTATTCTGTGTTTATTGTGTAGTTGCTGTGGCGGCAACTAGATTCCAAATAAGATGTATAGGTACTCAGTATTAACATTCGACCATTAAATTATTATGAAATATAAGAGTTTCGATATATATTTTCAAAATGTTAGGGGTCTTAGAACAAAAACAAATATATTCTTAAATAATCTGTTAGCGGAAAATTTTGACTGCATTGTATTAAATGAAACTGGTCTTGATTCTGATGTATACAGCTCTGAATTATTTGATCAACGCTATAATGTTTTCAGATGTGATCGTGACAAATTACTTACTGGAAAAGATAAAGGAGGAGGTGTGCTAATTGCTATCAAAACTCACTATGCGTCTGAAGTTATTTCAGTAAATAAATATCCTGAAGCTTTGGCAATTAAGGTAAGCATTTGTGGCAAGTTGTTTATTATTAGCTCAGCCTATATCGTACCTAGATCGCCTTTAATTCAATATATCGAATATTTTAATATGATTGAAAATATCCATAACATTTTTGATTATGAAATTGTAATTTTGGGGGATTTTAATATTCCATGCATAACTGGTGCGGCTTGTGATTTTGCAGGTGGTACTCCGATATCAAAGAGTTTACAAGAATTTTTAAATCTTTTTAACTTAAAGTTACTTAACAACATTCAAAACAGAGATGGCAAAACTTTAGATTTAGTAATGGGGTCGCTAGATGTAAATATCGTTCACCACAGTGATAGCCTAGTTCCAATTGATATTTTTCATCCTGCTTTACACATAACAATTAGTTTAGTAAACAAATCAGAAAGTCTACGCCAAAAAAATTAACCAATCAGTATAATTACAGAAAAGCAAATTTTGATCTTTTATATAATTCGCTCCTGAATTCAGACTGGGATATTATTGATACATTCGCAGATACTAATGCTGCTACAGATGCTTTTTATAACATTTTCTACACAATATTAGATGATTGTGTTCCTAAAATAAAATTTTCTGATAAGAAAAATAAATATCCATTGTGGTTCACTAAAGAAATAATTTCAGATATTAAATTAAAACATTTTCATCATAAGCGTAAAAATTTATCTGAGTATCACCTGCAAGAGTTTAAGCGCATCAGAAAAGATATTAAGCAAAAAATTATACAGGCTCGCACTGTTTACTTAAATAGTGTTGAGAATAGTGTTTGTAGCAATATTAACGAATTTTGGAACTATGTTAATAACAACAAAAAACATAATTTAACTATAGACACTTACTACTTTCATGATCGGGCTGCTACCACTAAACAAGAAACAGCAGATAGTTTTGCACAGTATTTTAGTTCTGTATACGCAGATGAATCACATTATGACCTAAATAATTATCGATGAGGGTGCACTGTTGAACGTGGATATTCTTGCAATTACTGAATTTTCAGTAGAGGAAGTTGCCGCAGCTTTGAAGCAGCTAAAACCCAAAAAATCCTCTGGTCCTGATGGTATTCCCCCTTACATATTTAAAGCTTGTTGGGAAATACTTCAATATTCACTCACTATCTTGTTTAATAAATGTTTAAAAACAACCACGTTTCCTGACAAATTCAAATTAGCTAAAGTAACTCCTATACATAAAACTGGAAATAAAGCACATGTAGAAAATTATAGACCTATATCAATTTTATCTGTCCCAGCTAAGGTATTTGAAAAACTGCTATATAATAAAGTTTTTTATCATGTTAAGAATAAAATTATACCCCAACAGCATGGCTTTTTTGAAAATAGATCGGTTAATACTAATTTAGTTTTGTTTACAGATTTTGTAACTAGAGTTTTGGATGCAGGGGGACAGGTAGATACACTGTATACCGACTTTGCCAAGGCTTTTGACAAAGTCAATCATGATATCCTACTTAAAAAATTATTTGATTTTGGAATTTCTAATAATTTACTCTATTTGTTTAAATCTTATCTAGAAGGTCGGTATCAATTTGTTAACTTTTTGGGTTTTAATTCAGATCTTTATTTAACCACATCGGGAGTCCCACAGGGAAGTAATTTGGGACCACTGCTTTTTCTAGTTTTTATAAATGACTTACATGCTTGCTTAAAATATTCTCACGGATTGCTATTTGCAGACGACTTTAAAATTTTCAAAGAAATCACCACTTCTGTTGACACTGATATGTTTCAAAAAGATATTGATTGCCTGACCGACTGGAGCAACAAAAATAAATTATACTTTAATAACACCAAATGTAAGTACATGATATACACACTGAACAAATCTGTAATTCATTCTGGGTATAATATGAATAAGGTTACTTTGACTAGAGAGTTCCAAATCAAAGATTTAGGAGTCATCTTTGTTCCAACACTTAGTTGGGATTTACATATTGATTCAGCAGTAAATGCATCGTTGAGAAATTTAGGTTTCTTAATGAGATGCACATTTAATTTTAGAAATACTAAGCCTATTCTGGTACTTTACAATTCTTTTGTGCGTCCTAAACTTGAATACGGATCAGTTGTTTGGAACTCTCAAGTGAAAAAATATCAAAATAAAATAGAAACTGTACAAAATAAGTTTATGAAATTTTTATACTTTAAAAAGCACCACTCTTATCCAGAAAACAACTCATTTCAGCATATTCGAAATGAATTCCAATTATTTAAATTACACCACCGCCGTGAAATAACTGATATCTTATTTGTTTATAAACTTATCAATAATAGACTTGATTGTCCCAACTTGCTTCCCCTTGTGGGTTTATAGTATACGTCCCAGCATACAGAACAAGGCCGCGTGGCGCGCTGTATGTTCCGCCTTTTCGTACCAACTTAAGACAAAATTCGCCTGTTGTAAGAATGCTCACTGGTATCAATAGTGTACTTTCAGATCAAGATATTAATATATTTGACGCACCCTACACGTCTTTAAAAAACAAATTACAAAATTGTACGCTAACAGATATTTACGCTAACTTAATTCTGATCCCTATCAATGTCTTCATGCGCTTTTACTTGGGATGGTTGTCTTTTGCAAATGCTACAGTTGCCTACACGTTATTTCATTTTGATTTCATTTTTTTATGTATAATATGTACTACAGTAAATGCCATTATTTTATTTTATATTGTATGTTGGAATGCTGACAAATGTAACTGGGCTGGTCCCGTTTTGTCAGTCTATTAAATAAAGAAATAAATAAACTCTCAATCGCACTTTAATGTTTTGCGTGGTTTCCCTTTTGTTTTCACGAAACACACCAGCCGCTTACTAGTGAGCAACTGATTCCCGCGCTTTCGTTCGCGCACACCTTCCTTAATGTAATTGTTAGAATGTAAGAAATAGAGTTTGGCTTAAACCTAGCAAGATAATTATTAAATACCAAAGTAACACGAACTAGCCCGTTACAATACGTAGATGACATCGCATTAGTAACACACTCTCAAAGAAAAATTAAGTCAGTAATACACATATGGGTAGAGAGATAGAGAATACAGAAACGGCAGTAAATTAAATAAAATGCAATTACATATATATTAATAAAACAAAAGACAACAAAATTGGGAATAGAAGAAACTAACCTACTGCGGCGAAGAGCTTGAACTAGTAACAGATTACGAATTCCTGGGAGTCACGGTTCCAAATGACGATAAAATACAGTTTAAAATGCTAAAAAATATGTAATGAACTAAGCTATAGCTATAGAGTTGGAGGAATATGCGCTGCCCTTTTCTTCCCAACGCATCACAGACACACAAAATGTGTACTGTGGTTTATGCTTTCTTATTGTAAAGTACGGTTTCCACTGTATTTTTAGATCTATCGCAGGAGTCCCTTAACAATCGCATGGCCTGTTAGTAGATCTGTGACGATCCTCAGTTGCTCCTTACTTATGAGAAGTAGTTATGCAGTTCTCTTCTTGCAAGGTCCGCTTATGAATACCTTGCTATGGCTCTGCCCTGATCTGTCAATCTATTATTTACATGTTGAGTGCCGATACAATCACTTACATAGCCTCGAATAGCACTTCTTGAGACCCCTAAGGCTGGTTCTAGGCCAAGGTAAGCCTTAGTCGATTCCTGCTTTGCTAGTTCATCAACTTTCTCATTGCCATCTACGCCACAATGACCTGGTACTCACAATAGTCTCACGACATTCTGTTCTGTTCCTCTAGACACTTACCAGTCTGGAAAAAGTCTTACTACTCGAGAGAGCTTTTAGAGCCGCCTAGCTGTCAGACATTATGTAGATCCGCATATGTTTATAAGCCTTCCGTGTGTTTTCTCGCGCACACTGTAGTACCATGTATACTCTATTTACTATAGTCCCGGATTGTCAATGTCAAAATCCAATTAAAAACAATCCTTTATATCATGGTTAATATTTTTTATCTTACAGTAGCAGCTATTACCATACATTATACAACTGTTTTCAGTGACTAAAATGAAGTTTTATTCACTAGTGAGTATAAAAGATTTTTATACTCACTAGTGAGTAAAACTTAATTTTAGCCACTGAAAACAGTTGTATAATGTATTTATAAAGATTTTTATACTCACTAGTGAGTAAAACTTAATTTTAGCCACTGAAAACAGTTGTATAATGTATTTTATACTCACTAGTGAATAAAACTTCATTTTAGTCACTAAAAACAGTTGTATAATGTATGGTAATAGGTGCTACTGTAACTATCTATTGTCTGTTTTGCGACATATTCTGACGGCTCAAACTGTTTAGGCATACGAATTGCTACTGTAAGATAAAACGTCGTATATCACACGTGAGCGAAATGCCATTATAAGCTCGTGAGAAATTGTATCGCTCGTGCTGGGGCACTCGCGATTCAAATTTCTCACTCGCAAATAATGTTGCATTTCTCTCACTTATAATATAATCTACTATAAGTCAAGCTATAGGTAACTAGAAACAATTAATAAGGCTACTAATGTCAAAACTATGAATTATAGGTTATATTTCGAACTGACTTAAGCAAAAATAAATAAAACTTGCCAGGTAACAAAAACCCAAATTTTCAAAATTACGCTTTTGCGTTGTCCAACCTAGTAGTAACAAAAAAACCAATAGAAATTCAACAGTGCTGCCATAAAACGTCATTTTTGACAATCCGGGACCATAGTGAACAGAGTATAAATTTCTGTTTGAAATACGGACGCGTGTTCACACAATGAGAAGTTTTATTTTGGTCTTTTGCCATACATTCCTAACCCGGCACCATTTTCAGTCTTCGAACCGTCTGTGTAACAGATCAAGCTTCCAGGAGGTATGTCCTGTTTGGCCGTTGCCTCTCTTCAACATCTTGAATTATCACCTCGAATAGTGCCCTTACGAGATATTTCGGAGGCGACGTTTCGGAGTCATGTAGTGCATCCTCATTTCAAATAGAGGGCTCTCTGTGCTACCAGCTAAACAAGTGTATGAATTTTGCAATCTATGGATTGCCAATCTTGCCTCCCCCTGTATTGCTATATGAAGAAGGAGGAGTTCCAAAAAAGACTCCATTGCAGTACTGGTCGTTGTTCTTATTACCCCTGTTATGCCAAAACATGTAAACCGTTGTATCTTGCTTAGCCTTAGGTTGATGGATACTTGTTTGACGTGGGGCCACCACACTAGGGCCACATACACCAATCTAGTGTATAGCCAATACACCATTCCTGGTTTGAGACCCTAAGCTTTATCATACGTCCGTCTGACTATGGCTAACGTAGTTTCTGATTATCAAATAATAATTTTGAAAATGTGTTGGTTCCAGGTTAGTTTGGAGTCCAGTATGACACCCAAGTACTTTCCCTTTCCCGCCAAAGCAGTTCCTTTACCTCAAAGAAGTAAGGGCCTCAAGCTCTCTAGGTTATTTTTTTCGCATAAATGGTATTATGGTGGCTTTTTCGAGATTGACTCTAAGGCCTTCCCTTTCGGTCCACCTGGATACAACGCTCAGGGCCAGTTGCATACGCTCCCTGATTGTGTTGGAAAATCTCCCTCTACTACTATTACAAGGTCGTCAGCTTAAGGGAGAAAACCCTTTACTGCTGAGTTCTCGTAGAAGCCCTTCCATGACAAGGTTTCATAGTATAAACTGTAATGTCGCTATTTTGTTGAGGTATAGAAAACTATGTTGCTGACTATGTATTGCAGTGAAGGGCCACATCTTGGAAAAATAAATGTCGTTGTAAGTTAGACAATAAAATATTATTACTACGGAGATGGCTATCTTTCTGTACAAAGAGGCTCACTTGGAAATAATTCCCTCTTGAGGGGCGCATAAATAATATAAGTACGTATCTAAGCGTGTTCAATGCAAAGTAGTTTTTGAGAGTATTAAATTAATCATTATTTGTGGTTCAGGCTCTTGGTACTGAAATTGCTCAAATCAGAAATTAAACTCAACCAAAGTTTTGCAATAACGTTCACGTTATCAAACATTTTTCAATAGAAGTGATATATTTTTTAATCGAAATGAAACAAAACAAATAGACCAAAAATTTTTATGTTATCTTGAAGTGTCATCGATGCAATTAAGTTCTGAAAATAACATAATTTAAATGACCACCTCTGTTTCTCCTGTAAGACCGAATTCGATGTTGTAATTTTCAAGAACTCTATACAATAAATTGGGCCTTATCTCACGAATGGCGCGTTGAATATTCAATTTTAATGTATCAATTATATCTGGTTTATTCTCATAAACAATATACTTTAAATAACCCCAGAAGAAGTCTAAAAGTGTTAAATCACAGCTTCTTGAAAGCCATTCGACAGGTCCATTTCTGGAAATAATTAACTGATCAAACTTTTAACGTAATAAACCAATTGTTTCACCGGCCTAGTGGAACGTAGAACCATCATGTTGGAACCAGATGTTAGTTAAATCAATATCATTCAGTTCAGGCCACAAAAAGTTAGTTATCATCGATTTTTACCGCTCACCATTGACGGTAACGGAATCTCCATTCTCATGTTGGAAGAAATAAGGACCGACCATGCCACCATGCCATAAACCACACCAAACGGTCACGACGCGAATGACTTGTGGAGTATTTTCACTCCAATAACGACAATTTTGCTTGTTCACCATTCCAGAGAGGTGAAAATGAGCTTCATCTGAGAATACGATCTTCTTACCAAAATTAGCATCATTCTCAAGTTGTTCTAAGGCGAAATCAGCAAATTCACAACGTTTGCTATGGCTCAAAGGCTTCAGTTCTTGCGTCAGAACAATTTTGTAATATACACCAAGTAGTAGAACGTCAGCCGCAGTTATTGTGAACGTCTTGGAATGGATAAATTATCTTACCATGATGAAATTGCAGATTTTACTAAACACACTTGACAATGACAGACAATTTTGATATTTCAAGTATGGGCGCTATATCAATTTCAACATATCACCCCTATTGAAAAACCCTTAGATAATGAAATTTGCTTCTGAAAAAGAGACAATCAGATTTGGGAAATATCTAGTATAATTTGCCTAACTTGGGCAGCATTTGAAAAATTGCGAAACCAGATATTCCTATCTGCTTGAAAAGAAATGTTTTTGATCAATTCGCCTTACCTGTTCTGACGTACGGAGCCAAAACATTGACTCTAACAAACAAACGTCCAAGAGAATCCAAACAGCTCAAAGAGCTATGGGATGGACAATGCTTGGTTTATATCTGAGAGACAAAATTTCGAATACAGAATTAGGAAGGAGAGGTGGAGTGTTGTTAGTTGTAAACAACCTAAAACTTTTCTTTGTAATCATAGCAAGGGGTCTCGCTGGATATTGGCAACCTACATGGCTTTATCGAATCGCTTTACCAATCAGCATTTACGTTATTGGTAGGTATTTAGTACTTTTGTCTAGTTTATTACGTGCTTTTGTTATTTACAATTTTCTTGTTCTTGTTTACTGCTTTACCGGACTATTTTCCTGCTATGCAGTTCTATTAATTTCGATATTTTTAGAAGGGTAATGTGCTAACATTTGCGATTTTTAAGCTGTAGTGTATTTAGTAATATAATACGTGTTGTTAAATATATTTTACCATTAAGTTGATGTGTTTTCGTTACTGCAAACCTTTTATGACCTGGTCGTTAAGTGATTTTGTTTCATATTATATAGCTATCGACTATGCTTTTGAATTTATGTGTTCTCGTTCTTACTTGGTCATATTTGTTGCAGTGTTGAATTCAGACTGATTATTCCGCGGGGGGGGGGGGGGGGGGGGGAATGAAACGTCTGGGGGGTATTTTCACCTATTCCACCGCAATCCACCCATTATTTTATATATTTAAAGAAACATGAATATGAAGTGGTAATGTTTCCGGGGGGGAATTTTGTTCTGCCCGGGGGGGAATTTCACCCCCGGTCACCCCTCTGGATTCAACACTGATTTGTTGTATGACAGACTCACTGGCATCCTTTGTAATTTCACTTGATTTGAGCATTTGTAACATAACCACCCCCTGTTCAGTGAACTCGTTTATCACATTTTTATATTTATGTATGTGTGGTGTTTCTACAGATCGTTTGAATTAACTGCGACATTGTCAACAAAACGAAGATGCTTGAGCATTTGCCCCGAAATATTTATTCAAATTTTTGCGCAATCGCTTTCTTCAAGCACCTTTTCCAAGGCTAGGGTAATATTGACCTCTTCTGTATTGGAGTGTAGTTACATCTGTGGTTAATTCTCGTGTTAGCTAGTGCAGTTAAAACCGCCATATAATATTGCTATCGAAAGCTTCCTGGTAGTTGATCAAAGGTAGCCAAAGTGGTGATTGATATCTACTGTATTACTGTCGCTTGTGTACGATGTACAGGGTTATTCATTATAAATTACCCACCCCTTATCATCGTTATTATTACCTATAGAAAAAAAAGTTTTAAATAAAAGTTTTGTGGTTATGACTGAATTTTGTTAAAATGATATAAAAAGTATAGTATTCCAACCAGAAATTGGAAAGCTATTTAAAATCCAGTACACCATGAAAAGTGTAAGTCATGTCTAAGTTGGTTTCATACAATCAGTAAATAATATTCTAATGTCAATCAGCTTTCAAGTAATGACAGTTCATCTGCAAATTGTACATGTAACTGTTTTGTTAAGGCATTGTAACATTGTGCATGATTTAAGTATGTACTAGTTGAGTTTTTAAAACCGTATAGTAGCATTGACAATTTAAAAAAAACGTATATATCTTCCAAACTTCCCAATGCATCTGTCAAATTTGAAGGTTATTATCGAAGTGTCACTGAATGACAATCAAACAGTAATTTTATGAATTAAATTACGAAGTGACTTACTGTTTTCAATGCTGGCCTGATTTTAAATAGCTTTCCAATTTCTGGATGGAATACTATACAGTAGCGTGCAGATCTCATTGGATACAAAAAAATAATGTTTTTTGAATGGAATCCCTCTGTATATTACTAAATTTTTTGAATGATCTTTTTTCCCGATTTCAAAAATATACCATATGTTACCCCTACCTTATACCGAGTTTTGAGTTATTAAATGTCGAATATCTTATTTTGTATATAACAAATAAATATTTGGACTTTTTCTTTTTCTGCCTCACTGTAAACCATTTTGATTATTTCATTAAAGAAATGTCACTTATCAAACATAATAGTTGTCATTTTCATAGCTTACTTTAATAGTGTTAACTTTTCCATATTTACAGTAACTAGTTTAACTAAGATATTCGAAGTTTAATAATTCAAACACGGTATAAGGTAGGGGGTAACAGATGGTATATTTTTGAAATCGGGAAAGAAGATTATTCCAAAAATTTTATAATGTACAGGGGGATCTCATTAAAAAAAAAACATTATTTTTTAGTATCCCGTGAAATCTGCAGGCTACTGTACTTTTGATAGCATTTTAACGAAATTCAGTCATAGCTACACAACTTTTATTTAAAACTTTTTTTTCTATTGGCAATAATAAAGACGATACGGGGTGGGTAATTTATAATGAAGAACCCTGTACATAGGAAAAATGAGCTTAATGAAAATTTACTTACATAATCCTTTCTCTTCTACCGCTGAAGCAGTGTAGAGATGATTTCAGATTATAAGAATAAATATGAAATTAGCCTTAGAAGACTTTTCGAAGAATTTAAAAATCCAAATTAAAACAGCAGAGGCAGTTTTCTATTAATCAGCACTAAATTCTGCAACGTTGCTCCTATTTCACTGTTATCGTATATAGCTTAGGAGAGTTTTTAGTGTATAATCATGAAACATGGCTAGTCTGTAGAGATTTAATTAGCGATTAAAATAAAATAAAGCTGTTGTCAAAATCGTTGAGTTAACTTCAGCTATTATTTTGCACTTCTAGGTGTAACGACAACGATTACAATGGCCTTGTTAAATCTGTGTTTTGTTGTGGAACGCTATTGTTGCTGCGTCCAGCGAAGATAATTACCTGGCAAACTTATTGCTAACACCAAATTTGTTTGTGTTTACGCTTGAAATATTTTATTTATAACCGGCACCAATTTTAAATAACTTTATTATAAATTTCCGGTACTAAAGACAACAGCACAAGTTCACAGATACCGGTGCTTGCTAACGAAAAGCACCACAACGTAAGTACAAATTCTGATTGGGAACCTATTGAAGCCATTAGTTCACATTCCCATGATATCAGCATTTTTTGTTTCTC
Organism: Agriotes lineatus; assembly: GCA_940337035.1. Taxonomy (NCBI): domain Eukaryota; kingdom Metazoa; phylum Arthropoda; class Insecta; order Coleoptera; family Elateridae; genus Agriotes; species Agriotes lineatus. The sequence continues at coordinate 188,640 of CALNHX010000588.1, read as the reverse complement.
CTGGGAATATTAACTCTGAAATTGACGAAAACGCGCACAATGTGACAATAAAGAAGGCTTAGGTTCAATGGTTGGAGAAAGCCACGCACATTGTGTGTAGCACTCGTAAGGGTCCGATTCCCACGAGGGCAAAATAAGTCCTTTTAGGTTAGGGGTTGCTTTTCTCATGCCCTGTACACTAAGCGCACCCGTTTTGAGTTCCGGTTTGCGGACGGTACGCTGGTGACGAGGCATGGGCGCAGCACCAAATTCTCAGTTCCAGTGTACGTAATGTGGGAACTCGAGTGCTAATAAAGGGAAGTTCTTGTTTACAAGGTCAGGTAGCTGCCCCGAGATTCTTGTAAATCGCAGTTCGGCCGTCAATATGCACATTAGCAAGACACCAATTTTAGGTAAATGTATATATCGTGTGTTCCAAAAAAAACTCATTTAGAGCAGGCCTTAGAGAGAAAGATAAAAAATCTAGTCATGTCTTAAGTTTGTAGGTGGACGTCAGAGAGCATTTTGTTTATGAAAACATTTGTCACTGTCACTGTGACAGGCCAAAGTTTACACTGCATTAAGTTTATTTGTATTAAGCAAAAAGGAAAATAGGATGACATTTACACAACAACAACAAGTGTATTAATCATAAGCAGAACAGTCAATAAAAATTGTTTTCATCAAGTATTTTGTGTATTTTAGGAAAATAGTTCAAGATCAAGATCTAATTTATTTCTCTCTGACTTATGGTAGTTCATTTGCTCACTGGGTATGTATCAAGCTATGGCAAATTTGATCATGGCATGCTGCCAATGAGTTTTTTTTTAAACACACGATATTATAATGATTAAGGAATTGGGTTATGAGAATAAGAATAGAATCATTAAGATTATATTAAATTTAAATGATATTAAGTTGGTTGTGAGCAAAAATATTTATAAGCTACGGGAGTGAATTAAATACTTACTTGTCTAAAAAGAATTAGTAAAACAAAATTATAACTATTGCATATTGGATAAAGCAATACTATTGGAAGAAATAAAATGGCATCCCAACGAGCGGTAAATTATAAAGTTGAGCTTGAAATAAAATAAAATGTTAAAGTGAAAGATTCTTTAAATTTAGTTCATTTGCATATTAAAAGTTAATGCTGGAATAAAAGGTTTTGAGCAATATTATTGCTAATAAAATTATATCGAATTACTCTAATAAAAATCATAAAACTAATGTACAATAGGTAGCTATTTGGATTTAAATACATGACTGTTTAGTTATAATTATGAATAAAATAAATAATATTAAACACTCAGAAATATTAAAAAGGTAATATTCAATTTTGATTGTGATAAAACATCTATTTGGAATTGTGTTGCAATATTTAGGTATAAATTAAGGTGGGACATAGGTATAGGAGGATGGGACAGAAAAGAAAGAAGAAAACAAGGAAAAGGAAACAAAGGTAATGAACGACGTAGAGATAGGAGCAGTAGAACAAGAAATGGAACAGAGGGATCTACAAATAATTCAAGAAGAAAGAAGTAAAGTCGAGTTGGACACAAGAATAATAACAGAAAAGTTAATGTTGATGCAAGAATCAAACCTAAAAAAAAAAATATGTAAAAGACAAAATATGCAGGAATTAAACGAAAATTAACAATAAGAGTACAATTTAAAAGAAAAAGTAACTATAAGTTAGTAAAAATTTTACCACAATAAAAGCCGATCCTACGAGGTGTTGAATCGGGTGAAAACCCTTATCGCCGTGCAGGATGGAAAGAATAGAGGAAATGTTTCCTAGAATTGAAGAGACATTAAATAATGTCGACGAGAAGTTAGAAAATTAAGCTAGGGAAGCGAAGAAAAATAAAGAAGAGAATAACAGGAAAGAAGAATTTAATTATTGAAAAAGAAATAAAAAGGCAAACTTAATAATTAAATGTTGTGGTAGATGAATAATCCGAAAAGGAAATAACAACACAACTAAAGGTGGGAGAAGTATTTCACAAAAATGGAGTTAACATTGTTGTACACAGTGATCTTGAAGGAACAAGAAGGATTGACAAATACAACCAGAAAGGCCCAAGTCCAATTATAATCAAGGTATGGAAGTACAGAAAGATACTTGAAATCCTAAAAAGTACAAAAAAACTAAAAGGGTCAACTATATGGATTGAAGAGGATTTCACGAAGGAACACAGGAGGAAAGTAAAACCTATGCTAAAAGAAGCAAGGGCGAAAGAGTGGAAAGCAGTATTTAAGTACAATAAGTTAGTAGTGAATATTAATGTTCACGACAATAAGAAGAAAGACGACGAAGAAGATAAGGAAACAAAAGAAAAATTAATGAGTACATCAAACCAAACAACAGTTAGCACTAGATTGCCTGAAGAAGATACAAGGTTAGCCCAGCTAAGAAAAATATCGAAAACGACCAGGGAAAAAAACTAGATAATTTAGATAAACCGGAACAGAACGGAAACGAGAAAGGCAATGGAAAACGTAATTACAAGTCTGGTAAAACGGAAAAAATAAAAACAAAAAGAAATACAACTACAAAATTATAAAACAAGAAAAAAATTTAAAATGCGTGGGAAATTAGGTGCAATCGTTTTAGAATTAACAGACAAAGAAAATAAGTATACAGTGGAGTTGAAAAGAAGGAACGAGCGGCTGTAGGAGTAGGATGTATAATACACAAAGGTTTATGTAAAAATATAAGCAAATGGAAACCACATTCCAAAATAATAATGACAGTAGAGATAAGGAATCAAGAAGACAGGCACTACTACTGTAATAATAGCATATGGACCAAATGAGGACGAAAAAAGAGGTTAAGGACAATTTCTGGCAAGAAATGAATGAAGTAATAAAAAGGCAAACGGAAAAGTATACATGATAGGAGATATTAATGGCAGAGTAGGGAAGCAAGATGAACTATCTGAAGAAATCATTGGTAATGAAGAGGAATACATAAGAAATAACAACCACACACGACTGCTAGGCTTCTGCTTAATACATAATCTACTAATATTGAACATACGATTCCAACACAAGGAAATATACAAATATACATGCGAAGTAAAAAGTAGAAGAGAAAATCAATCATTGACTACATAATAGTAGAAAAAAAAACAAATAGAGTAAATATAATAAAACTAGGAATAAAAGAAGCCACAAAATAGGAAGTGATCATTTCCTGCTGATGGCAGTGATACAGGATAAAAATAAAAATAACAAAGTAGAAAACCAAACGAAAGAAAAGTAGAATTTGAAACAATAAGTACATATAGACTAAAAGACAGGGAAATAGCAAACACATATAAAGAATTAGTATATGCAGGTAGACAAAAAATACAAGGGCGAAGTGCGAAAGGGAGCCTAGAACAACTATGGAAGTCTTATAGAGATATTTTAATAAAAGCTGCTAAACAGGCCTGTGACGTGTGCAAGAATAATAAAAACAGATAAAAACGGCGTGATGGAATCTGGACATTAAAGACTAAAAAACAGACATAGGAAAAATATTTAGCAAATAGCGTAACAGAAAATTATGAGAAATACAAACAACGACGGAAACGAGTTAAAGGGATGATAAAAGAAGCCAAGAAATATAGCTGGACAGAATCCGGAAATAAATTAGAGAAAGGTAGTAAGGGTAGTCGAAACTATTCTTTAAAGTGATCAAATCGTTATCTAAGGATAAGAAACTGGAATAAATACATATTAACAATGAAAGAGAAGAAATATTAACGGATGAAAGAAGTGGTGAAAAGATACTTCAAAATAATATTAAATGGATCAGAATGAAGTCCACAAGGAAATATAGAAGAAAACAGAATATTAACAAGTAACGAAAAGAAAACAATAACTAAGGAAGAAGTTGAAGAAGCAATCAGGTGGTTGAAAAATGGCAGAGAGCAGGGTAACGACAAGATCAGGTCAGAACCTGGGGGAGGAAGGAACATAATTGTTCACTGACATATGCAATACAAGCTGGTAGACAGAGAAAGTACCAAAAGATTGGGAAGTTACGTTAATATTATTACCTACTAGCTGACCCGGCACAAGTTGTTCTGCCCCTGGACTTAAAAATAAATGCCATTCTCGTAATCAACGTCACAAGCAACCTCAATAACGACACCCATATCGATTTTAGGCTTATTTACTCCATTTTCACCCCCTAAGGGGTTGATTTTCGGAAAATCACGAAATACGTGTTTGCTTATTGGTTTTTCCTCCTACGAAGTTTCCAGTCGAAATGTCTATTTGATATTATTTTTTCCATACAAAATTGGAACCCCCATTTTACCTCTTTAGGGGTTGAATTTCGAAATATCCTTCCTTATTCCTTGTATACATTATAAAGGGAACCTCTGTGCAAAATTTTAGCTTTCTAGGTCCAAGGGTTTGGGTTAGGCGTTGATGAGTCAGTGAGTGAGTCAGGACTGTTCTTTATATATAGTATGATCAAAAATTATTTTCATCTAGTATGGCCATGGAATACTTCCTAATTTATGAATGCAACTATAACTCATTTAAAAATCAAATGTTAAGTTTTAAATTTAAGTATAAATGTAGTTGCATTCATAAATTAGGAAGTATTTCATAGCCATACTAGATGAAAATAATTTTTGATCATACTTTATATAAGATATACCGGGTGACCATAAATGGTTGTGATTTTTTTCTTAGGTTGGCACTGTTTATGCTGGTGACACTGTAAGTCTATGTCAAATTCGAAGTGAGCAGGATAGGTTTTGCGTCAGTTTTTGTCTATGTCAAATTCGAAGTGAGCAGGTTTTGCGTCAGTTTTGACACAAGCTGACGCAAAACCTAACCTGCTAACCTCGAATTTGACATAGACTTACAGTGCCACTAACATAAACAGTGCCAACCTAAGAAAAGAATCAGAACCATTTATGGTCACCCGGTATATCTTATATAAAGTATGATCAAAAATTATTTTCATCTAGTATGTCCATGGAATACTTCCTAATTTATGAATGCAACTATAACTCATTTAAAAATCAAATGTTAAGTTTTAAATGTAAGTATAAATGTAGTTGCATTCATAAATTAGGAGGTATTCCATAGCCATACTAGATGAAAATAATTTTTGATCATACTTTATATAAGATATACCGGGTGACCATAAATGGTTTGTGATTTTTTTCTTAGGTTGGCACTGTTTATGCTGGTGACACTGTAAGTGTATGTCAAATTCGAGGTTAGCAGGTTAGGTTTTGCGTCAGCTTGTGTCAAAACTGACGCAAAACCTGCTCACTTCGAATTTGACATAGACAAAACTGACGCAAAACCTAACCTGCTAACCTCGAATTTGACATAGACTTACAGTGCCACTAACATAAACAGTGCCAACCTAAGAAAAAAAATTACAACCATTTATGGTGACCCGGTATAAAGCAGTAACTACCGGGAATAACATTATTAAACTCGCCTATGAAAATATACAAAAAAGTACTGGATAAGAAACAAAGATCACAAGTAGAAAGTACATTGAACGAGGCACAGAGCGGGTTCTTAAAAGGAAAGGTTCTAAAAGAAAAAGTATGGGAAAGTCTAAATAAGAGAGGGATAGAACCGAAGTTAATAAATGCCATAAAAAGCCTCTATACAAATAACGTTAATCATATAATCAGAAAAAACGCGAAATCAGAAGCTTTTATTACAACAGAGGGACTCCATCAGGGAGCTCACTGTTATTTAACATCTTTATTGATGACAGAATTAACAAGTGTTCAGGAAAAGCGACAAAGTTAGGTGTAGGATATAGTTAGTTGCAAATAATTACAATATCAGAAGGAGCTTATGTAGACGACGTGGTAGTAATGTCGGAGAAACAACAAGATTTGCAAAAACTTAGAAATTTGGAAAAGCACACTAGCAGAATTTTGAATGAAGGTGAATTTAGAGAAAACAATGGTTATGACAGTAACCGAAACAGAAGCAGATATAACAATTGAGTACAGTTAAATACCACCAATAAGTATACCAATCAGTATATATGAAATAAAAATGGCGCTCAAATCCATGAAAAAATGATAAAGCCGCTGGACCCGATGGGATAATGATTGAATGAATAAAAATGGGGGGCAGGGGTACAAGGCCAAAAGGCAATAAAAACCTATAACGCCTTAAGTAATAGCTTTTATAAACAAAAAGAAGTATAAAAAGCAAACAAAAATGAAAGAAGTATACACAGTTGTATAACGACCGATATTAACTTTTGGAAGCGAATCTTGGATACTGACACAAATACACAAGAAACGTCTAAAAAGCGTAACAAAAAGGGCAAACAAAGAAATATCCAAATACGTAAACGGCTAGATATTACGTCAATTTAGAACATATAGATGAAAAATATTTAAGTTGGTTGGGACACCTACAAAGAATGAAGGCGACAAGGCTGGTAAAATGTGTGAGAGGCAAAAATAATTTACAAAAGAAAAAGAGGCAGACCAAGAAAGACGTGGAAGAAGTGATAGGAAAAATATTAGAAAAAAGTGGGTCAACATGGGTAGAGGCTAAAACCAGAAGGAATAAATATATTGTACGTCATACACCATTTTTGGTAAATGGGGTTTATTGATTATATATACTGCAACAGCCTCGCCTAATATTAATAAAGCGTTACGTTGCGGTGCCTAATCATTTGCACTGCAATAAGAGTTGGATATTTAATTATTTTATATTACGACAATTACTTGATATTCTTTATATGTCACATTTGACTGTACGAATTATATTTTTGTTTTAGATAAATTCTCAATTAAGACGAATTCTTGTGCCGTTTAATACGAATTGATAATATTATGTTATTAAATATTTCTAGCTCATTAGAACATGGTTACTGTCAAAAACAGTCGGTTCACGCAATATCAAGACTGTTAATTATTTCTGAAAATTATTTGTTTAATGAAAACTTATGTCAAATATTTGCGACAATTTTAATGAACGTCAGTGTCACTTCAAATCATGTACATGAATATCAATTGTAAATACCTCCCTGTGACACTACTTGTCATTCAATAAACATAAAATAGTAAGTAGTACTTTTATTAATTAACACACTTCACTCTTTTACTGTAATCAATTCTTGGTTTAACACTACTCCATCCATGTGCGTTAGTGCTAAATGCAGATGATTACAATTTGTTAATAGTTCTTCGCCGAGTTCGGATCGCTCCGCGAAAAGAATTAGCTGCCTAGTCAAAAATGACGTAACGATATTAAGAAAGCTTGATGAGGATCTTCAATTGGTTCATCCTCTGCCTCTTAAGCAAACTGTCGTTTTTTCTTTCGTTGTCGAATTGCAATTTTGTATTGGAAATATGGATTGAGTTCTAAAATTTCTGCAAGTTCTTTTGTATTTATAAGCATGGAAGCAAAAACTTCATTGCGATTTTTTTAAATAAGTTAAATAGCTGCTTGTATATTTAAGGTCTTTTTTTGTAAGACTTTACTTGCTACATTCATCTTCAAGCAAATTTTACCATATAACTCTGACTGGATAGATGACAGAGATACTATTAATTGTTTTAGGTGGGGTTGTAAGCACGAGATATTCTAGCAGGCGCCTTTCTAGCGCCCTTAGCAGACCAGTGCTGGAAGCAGTCGCTTGTGTGCTTATACTTTCTGCCGGCCTTGTTTGAGAATGCGGAAGATAAACAACAGGAAATTGGAGATATTGAAGTGGATTGAGGTGGATGTGTAATAATTTGACGGAGAGCTGTTGAATGACGATTAGTCATTATCATATAGAACTCTCAAGACAATCAACAGAGAAGTGTTACAATTATAAGAAATAAATAATAATTATTTATTGTGTATTCAAGTCGACCTGGTCATAATTAATTTATGTGAAAGAGAGTTAGCAACTGGATTGTGAATTTTAACATGAAATGGTTATGAAATGAATTACACTAAAATGCATGTGGAACATTATATTTAATCCACATATTTAGAAAGACCATGACCAGTTTAGCAGGTGCTTTGAAACTTGGAAAAGAGTAAATACTAACGAAATTTATTTAGTCAACCAACAGGCGAGGCCCAATAGCGAGATAAAAACATACAATTTAAACAAAATAAAAAGCCCGTTATGAATATAAAGTCCCTAGGACTGTTATAGAACATTATTTTGTATTTAGTTACTATAGAAACAACAATCATCCACTTGATTTAGGCAAACAATATTTGTCATATTCAACGTTATTTTATTTTTATTCGTTAATAGAGCAAAAAGTGTTATACGAGACTCGACCGTTAAGTGTTCTACTAGAACAGTCTTCAAAAAAATAGCAAAATCATACCTTTTGGGTCTCCTCCTTCTAACTTTTTTTGGCCTGTTCTGAAGCACTTGCCGGTCTTGTAACGTAATATACTAAAATATCAAATTTAACATTTGATTTTGAAGTGATTTATAGTTGCATTCATAAATTAGGAACTATTCCACAGCCATACTAGATGAAAATGACGCGCATTGCTTGATTAAGAAATAGATAAACATAGAAGCAAATATTCGAGTAGGCTTGACGCATATCGTAATTATGACACATGTCAACTAGACATGCCTACTAAAATAATTTTTCTTATGGTCATCTCTTTCTTACTCAAGCATTCTATTTTGTTGTTCATGTTATCTTATTGCTTATGTGTTGAAATTGTTACTCTATCTCTTAGGTCTGTGGTTCTGAGTAGAGCACAGTTAACTTGGTGCCCAACTGTGAATGGTCTCACCGACCACGATTCCAATCGTCAAGGCTACGGAAAAATTCCGACCCCCGCGGGATTCGAACCGAGAACTGACTTAATGCAAGCCTAGCGCTTTCCCAACTGCGCCACGCGGTTTCTTTATAATCTTAGTTACAAATCTAAATTTGAAAAAAAAACATCGTATCGGTAATACAGATCTTCACTTCATCTATTCTAAATTAGGTGCATTTCTAACTTCACTTTGGCGAAATACTTTACCATATCTTAGCAATAAAATTCACAGGTAAATGATAAATTTGCGTAGTTTCCTATGAATACTAACTGGCATTAATTTATCAACAAGGTTGACCATCCTTATCTAGGTTTCTTCTTGTTCACATGGCTCCTCAGAGTGAACTTCAGGTGGTTCCTGGAGACATATGTACAGCTAGAACTGGATTTGATGGTTGTATTCGTTGAAGCGGCACTTTCTTCAGGCTCACCACAGCCCGATAGCTTTGAAGTATACGGACCAGCTTTACGTCGATAAACTCGCAGCTCCAAAAGTAGAAACTGGATTACAGCTTCTTCTACGTGACATCCGCAAGGACCTACTTCTCAAGGTGCCTCGTCGATGCACCTGCGCTTGGGGTTTGCCTATATTTTCTGGGTCTATTTACCGTTTTTGACGTTTACTTAGTTGCGTCCGTTCTGCCACGCATGTATTCGCTCAATAAAGCTGTAAATTAACTTTTTTACTGTCAAAATTGTATTTAATTTGGGAAATACAAGCGTTTTATTCGCTTCTGGAAAGCAATTCTTTATTTTTTTTTAAAGTGTCCAAGGCAACCAACTCAATTCTTTAACATATAAAAATGATAAATCAAATTATATAATTTACATACTTGATTAATATTCTACCTACAAATCACTAATTGTTTGATTGATTTAATTCACATTAAAAACCAACCATATGTACTTAGCTGGTTATCGTAAAATTGTAATTGTTAAATTTTTTAAGTCACGATTTAGTATCGTTACAATAGTTCATTCAATATTCGCTGACGATCAGGTCCTACTAGCTGAGGACGAAGACGATATCAACTACATGTTCAGAAAATTGAAAGAAGAATTTGAGGGGGGGGGGGTGTTAATAATTAATATGGACAAGGCGCGGGATAGTGAGCCTAGAAAAAGCATAAGACCTAATGTTAGACAATGGAATAGTAAAGTCAACATATGTATATAAATACTTAGGGATTGCATTAGCACCTGATGGAAGACATAAGCTAGAGATCGAAATTAAGATAAGAAAAAAAAATGCTAGAACACACAAAATAACAGAGAAAAAGTTAATGTTCACTGGTTTATATAAAATTGCATTACATGTGGGAGAAAAGTATGGACAATAGCTAAAAGAATGGCAGATACAATATAGGCAAAAATAATAATGCACTGTAATATACAGGGTGTTAGTTCACGTAATATTTTATTTAGCGATAGAGGTCAGCAAACTGAACAACTTTTCAATTTATAATTTTTCTTTCAATCGTGTATTTTGCAATTTTTGACCTCGCCTTCCCCTGTAAGTACACTAAGATTTATTTACGTATGTGCTTGCTTTTTTTGAGAAATTACTGTAGCTATGTGGAACTGGATAGCATCTTCAAATTTTAATACCAGCAGTAAACAAATAAAATCTTGTTCATCAATTATTTTATTATTTTTCTAGATTAAAGTTGTACATTTTGTGTTGACAACAATAAAGTAAGAATTGCCTTTTAAGTGGCCCCATTTTTTGTATATAGAAAAAGTAGCCTTTGTTTATGCAGTAGAGAATACTTAATTTCATTGATCGACAAAATGGTCTGATCTTTTATTATCCAATGAGAGCCAATCAACAAATTTGAAAATGATTTGAAATACAGTGAATTTATTATAACGCGCAATGTGGCATTCCCGTTTCCATAAGGACTTGATTGTTATTATTAGTTTCTAAGGGTACGCCACGCCATGTTTGTGTAAATGCGTTTATTTTAAAATACAATATATGAACCGTAATTTTATTGAAAAAGAAGCATCAGAAAGAACAACAGGGCATGCAATAACCCACATACTGCTGTAAACTGAAGTTTCTATACTATTTGATCAACAGAATACCTTCTCCCGTACAATATGTTATGTTTTTACATACTCAGTAACGTTTCCATTATGCATTTTAAAATAAACGCATTTACACATATTGCGCGTTATAATAAACTCCCTGTATAATAATTACTAATAACCTTTATACATCTAACCCATTAAAAATATAATTTATATGATCAGTTAGTCAAACGAATCATTTCGTTATCTCATTTGACATAATTCCGATCATGTAAGATAAACTTGTCCATATTTCAAATTCCGTTAAAATTCAAGTAAGTAACAATGTAACAATAACAAATACCGTCCATTGACTTGCTTTAACTACAATTTCATACACCTGTGATTAATAGAAATACTTTCATTTTAAAAAGTGGCTGATCATAGGTTATCAATAACTTGAAATTCGGCTTTTACAACTCCTAATTATTCTAACATTAGATTGTAATGGTATTTCATTTCAGGTATTGCGTTCTGATTTTAAGTCAAATATGGCGTACATGAAGAAAATTAAACCCAGAGATAAGCTATAGAACATCAACTATGCATTATGGACTATATGCAATTTAATATTGAGTCCAATCCGATGTAAGATAATTGAATAATCTCTCATTCTAAATCGTTCTACGAGTGACCTGACATGCGAAACTAAGTTTTAATCTTTGAGGTCTTTTGAATGCGACAATGTAACAAGAACTAACATATTATAATTAACTTATACTACCTATGTACACATATTACCATTTTTAGAGAATAAAAGTTTTTCTTAGCTAATTGTAGTAGCCGTATAACCTCTTATTCACTTCCCGTATTTTTTTGTAGATTTCTATTGAAATCGTAATTTGGCATACAAGTTGCAAAGGTATTCACAATCCACTTATATTTTGGTTCAGTTGAGTAGAGAATTATTTGACCAGACCACTCATAAGCATTTGCACATAAATAAGGTTTCAGCCCGATGGGTCCACCAAACAAACAAGTAGCTTCAGTTTCAGTCCGTGCCGATGCAGTTTCTGATAACTTTTTCGGAAGAACCTTCACTATGGGCGAAAATTGGGTCGATTACCCTGTTGCCAACTACGTCTGCATGGGGTGGCGACTTTCCAACTCGTCGACTCCAAGGAAGTTCAGAACAAAACCTTTTTTTTTCTTGCGGTGCCCTGCTTTCTTGACAATGGTTGTATCATCTACGGCGGGACCAAGTCTAGGTCAAACGCCGTGGACGACTGCGAGAAGGAGTGCTCCTACAGCACCAACATGCGTTGGTTTTCTTTCAGCTCACCTTCGTGCAACGCCTCTTAGGGACGATAGCAGTTTAATAACTGAGGTAACTTCATAGTTAGAGGGCCAACTCCAAAGAGCCAAAACGGGAGTTGCGAAGCTGAAACGTCGATGGTTCAAATGCGGCGATTTGGCAGGAGAAAATATAGGAAAAGCCTAAGATGTGCTTAGAAATTACGAATTAGAGTAGTTTTCGAAAAACTTCTATTCTTGCGTTTACTTCGTTTTGTTTCCCATTTGGGAAAGTGTTGTATTGCCTAATTACCAATGACCTTGTGATTTTCCGTACATCTTTTGGCTAAATTCAATTTGGCTATGAATTGTATATAACAAATAAGTACATCTTTTTCCAGATGTTGTTTTAATTTGCGCCTACTAAAACGTAATAGATCAAGATATGGAAAAGTTCATGCGAAGAGCTATTCACTGCATTGTAATTTACTTGAATTAATAATAAATTATTCAAACTTTACGTAGATTATTCCTTGCATTTAATAATATCCTAAAGCCTTGAGAAAATGGAAAATCTTAATTACTTTCCTTCCGTTTCTTGTTTCTTCCACAAGCGACTATACTTTACAGTCGTAAGCAATGAATCTGTGCTGCTCGAGCCTATAAAAATTTAAATATGTTTCCGTTTACAGAGTAGCCAGCTGTAAAAAGCACCGGTTGCGGCTACACTCCTTCGGTTATTTGTTTTCCCAACCGAAGCAGAGGAAACCTGCCAGCATTGTTTTCCGGAACAAAGCCATTAAACTCAACAATGCACCATCCACCCTTTCGCGACGAAATAAAGGATAACAGATATATTAATTAATATTATTATAGCGCCAGCAGCCCGAGCGAATCAGAAGTTTCCGTTTTTTTCATTCAAAAATCTCTCCCACTATTTGGATTTTGGAAGCAATTAAACGTAATGAACTCCGCCGCAGGTAAAAATTAGTATCGTCGGGAGCGGAAACGGTTTAATAACCGTGACGTCACGAAGTCACAGCCCTCTGATTCGTGAGAGAATGAACACAGGCCCAACCAATGTTTTATTCAGGAGGCGTAAACGTACGTACTGATGCACTACGTGTTTTCCTAGAAATTAAGAATTTGGTGCATTTAAACGAGCAGTCTTTGAATTTTACTGGGAATCTAATGTGCAGGCGCGGATTTTTATGCATACACAAGGGGGTCATAGCCGTATTTATATGCACACACTTAAACGTGAATAAGTATATTGTGAATAATTAAACACTATTATGAATAATAATTCAATAGAGTATACTTATAATTTCTTAAACAACACATATCTCAAGTATTTTTTTACAAATTATTAACTGTATAAAATACTGGCCGAGCATCTTCTCCCGCTTTTATTAAAATTGTGTGCTATTTATACATACCAGATATTAACTTCGAAAGTACTAATAAAAATAACAGTTAAAACAGAATACCAAGAAAAGATCCAAAATATAATCAGGAAGGACTGCAAGAGTAATCCACAAGATTGTTGTACAGTACATGTTAAAGTACCAAATTAGAAATAACTAATTAACTGAACAATGAGCAAACGCAACAGCAAGCTATGGTGAAGACAATATATGGGAAAAATTATGACAACAGAGGCACGCGGAACGCCAAGAAGCATGAGAAAAGATAATAACGAACAAATAATTCTACCACGATTATATTTGGAAAGTGGGAAGAATTTTACAGGCACTTACAACAAATGGAGACGAATTCAAAGACATGAGTTTTGTGGTAGAAGAACACCATGAGAGAAAAATACACGTCATAGTCGCATAAACACCGAAAGTATTAATGAAAGAAGAAAATGGAAGGAAGGTATTTTTACAGAGATAGTAAGGTATGTATAGTCCTACAAAAGTACAAGACACGCTTGATCTATAAAATATGGAACAGAGCAGATTGTATATACTACAGCGGTGTTAGTGTAACCAGCTTGTAGCGTTTCGATTTCCCACAATTTAGAATAGCAATGTGTTAAGCACATGTTTCAATTTGCACTTCTCTATCTCCGCCACGGAATCCATCTGGTTACAACAAGATGCGATACGAAGTCATCTGGGCTCTACCAGAAGTTACATTGAAGCACCTGGTCACAGCAGAATTGAACTGATCACACTTACAGCCGCCAGCGGCTCGCCGGAGTTTTGTTATAAATAGTATGTTGGCGGCACTGTACGTCTATGTCAAATTCGAGGTTATCAGATTAGATTTTGTGTCAATTTCTGTCAAAACTGACGGAAAACCTAACCTGATAACCTCGAATTTGACATGGACGTGCAGTGCCGCAAACATACTATTCATAACGAAGCTCCGGCGAGTCGCCGGCGAGCCGCTGGCGAACGACTATGCATACGGGTGTAAGTGATTTAGGTGGAGGCCAGCAAGATGAGAATTCTCACAACCCCTTCCAGTTTGCCTCACTCAGCTTTCCCTATCTGGAAGTGGAATGAGGCATTTAACGGGTATAATAGAGCGACCCGGGTAGTTGATAACACTTGAGTCCAGAACCTGAGAACACACGGGGATAGCTTTTAGCCCTGGAGGGCATAAGGCCTCACTGCCTACCGCCAGCCTCTAAGCAAGTAGCTGCCAGTCCAGAACCCGAACACACTAGCCTCCAGCGAGCTGGCATTTGGGGCGATAATGTGAGTTGTTTCACTCTGCGAAACAAGCTCGAGTATGTCAGTTTCTAATCCTCACTTCTTCCTGAGAAGTCTAAATGCTTGAGTATCCAGACCTAACCTGAGCCTTTCCTCCTCGCCTGGGTTAGTCAAACGACCCACGGCGACTCCAATCCAGAAATCCCGTTGATAACTTTATTTTAAAGTCGCAGAGCAACTGGAAAAATATGTTGACAGTATTAAAGCTTTCCCGTTGTTACCTCTGTTTTCAATTCGCGAACCGCCTGGAAAATCACATTGACAGGCTTTGAAGCGTCTCACTAATAATTTTCATGTCGATATTTAAGTCGCGGAGCTCCTGGAAACTTATGTTGACAAACTTTAAAGTAGAGGGAAGTGGATGGTTCTGGAACCTCCCCCCACCACTTGGCCTTGAGTTCAAGGCCAAGGCCACGTTCAAGCCCAAGGTCACATGCAAGGCGAGGCCACGTGCAAGCCCAAGGTCATGTTCGAAGCGAGGCCACGTTCGGAGCGAGGCCACGTTCAAGGTCAAACCCGCGTTCGAGGTTGAGGCTACTTTAAAAAAATTCAAGGTCAAGATCGCGTTTACGGCCAAGGGCATAGAAAGAGCTAAGTAGTGCTTAGAACAGACTGCGCTTAACATATTTATTTAAAAAATTAGGCATGAAGTAAACGCCTAGGATACTTCATGTCTAAATTATGACTCGACTAGGATTCGAACCTAGGTCTCCCTGTATATCTGCAATCTGCAGCCGAGGGTATCTTTACCTCTAGACCATCGAGTCGGATAGAATATTTGGTTACTCATCCAGAGTACCTTCGTAGAGTGAAAGATACACATAATTTAATAAAAAAGTTATATTTAAGATGCACATACAAAGAGTAATTACAGTAGTGGCTAGACTAAATGATTATAATACCAACAGATTAAGAAATACGTTACAGACATACACATTAGAGCGAATAAAATAGTGCTTAAAACAATAGTAGATATACAGCAGGAATTATCCGCGGGCGAGAGCAGCTTCTTCAAGACATCAGGTTTATTTTTTAGCAAAATCGTTTGCCAATTCGTATCTACCGCATATGAAGGGAAATGGTATTTTATCTTGAACGTTAAAACGTTATGTTCAGTAAAGTTGTTCACTTGTATTTTAAAAACGGAAATAGTTGTCAAGGAACTGGTATCCATTTTACGCCACGTCACGTTGTGCACTCCATCATTGTAGGCGAAAGAAGCTGAACTGCACCGCGGCGGTTGAAGGACGTAGAGAATCCCATCATGAACTGCAGCGAGAGCAACCAAAAATTGTATTGGTAGCATGTTCAACAAGTCGATGGCAACTAGTGAATGGTTTGGCGCCGCACTTTGCATCACTTATGACAACAGCAACCTTTTGTTTTGTCGGCTACACCCGTTCCATTGTTGCCAGCCACATCTACTCCTCGGGATAAATGCAACGCATCGAAAAGTTGATAAGTCAAGTCTTCGATGGTTTGTATTTGCTGGTAGACCTTGGCAATTTTGCAGTTGGGTGACCAACGGAGGTGTTCAGATAGGGGTTTGTCATTGCGCTCCCAGCCAGAAATTTGAACTCCGCAGTGGAAACACTGTACGCAATTAATCGTGTCGCTGATGCAAAAGAAACCGGCACCTGCTAGCGATTCTGGAGTTTGACCTCGACTCCAATCGCCGAATGTTCGTAGCCGTTTGGAGTAGCTCCCAAATTCTGGATGTCGAGGTTCTGAGCTCATGATGGCAACTAACTACGCACACGTTTGTGAAAGTTTTATATTCTACAATTCAAGGTCACAATCTCGAAACTTTAAAATAAAACCACAGAAATATTTCTAAATATATTTATTTATTTCCAAGTATAAGTTATATATGTAACTTCCCCATCCTCCAGTAGGCCTAGGTACCGGTCCACTGGCTTGAAGATGTTGGTCTGCCACCACACAGCTGACGATCCGTCGAAGACTGCAGGCCACGTCCGTAAGGTGGTCGTCTCCGCTAGGGTCTCTCCTTGTAGGTTCAAGGGGTACTCCATTGTGACCACTGCCTGGAGAGACCGTTGAGAGGATGCTGGAGGGCAACTAGCCAAAAACCGGCGAAAATGACGGTAAAATTGTTCTGCATTCTTAAAGTTAGTTGCCATAGCTGCTTGATGATTATGGTAGGTGCTGGAGGATTATGATGACTGTTACAGAAAACAGGCAACTTAATATAGGAGCGTAGTCAAGGATGGGAACGTAGAAGGTCAAGGGTCTTACCTTGAGATTCACATATAAAGCGTAACGTTTTTCCACCACGGCTACCAGTCATCATGCCTGATATTGTTGTTGATGCGCTCTTTGAAGATGCTCCTACATTTTACAAGGAGTTTGAATACTTCATCACCTCCGAACCGAGACCTCCATCAGCTCGTCAACTCCAGGCTGCCGTAACAATAGACTATTCCATGAGTCTTGGAAGCGAGCGCCTATGGCAGTCGACCCTCCTGAGGACGCTACCCACCACATACGAGGGTGACCCATTCCTGTGGTGGCGGCGGCATGTAGAGGTCCCCATCCAGCGCTTTCTCGCTCGGCTAGCAGATGGGGATGTAGTATATATTACTTATTGTTGGTTTAATTAAATATATGTATATAAAGGTGTCTGTGTTTTTATTGCACTCCTAGCGACGTCTATGATTATTGATATTTTATAAGTAGAAGCCCACGATTTCAGTATTCATATCCAGTTCGACGCTTGAGCAATGCCTATCGATAAATTTGGCAAACATATGCATGCGAATTCCACGTCACACCCGCAGGTGTTTGTGGTTGAAGAGCTAAGCGAGCCTTTATATTATGAACGAGATTTACAACTAGTATCCATTGCCGTCAATTATGATAGATGGTACATCCTACCGCATGGTGACATCGAATATACTATTCCCTTCCGTGAAGCTGAAATAACAAACGTCTTACTTTATCCCGAAAATACCGAAATTTATATCAACAAGTTGGGGTCATATAACTTTCGCGAAATGATTGGGATGACATTAAAAAGGGGTGATATGCTAAAATTTTGGGCAGTCAAGCCAAATATGTTATATGTGGAATTTCAACTCAAGGTTCCCATAATTGTTGATTCCAAAAAGGTAGTGCAGTAAACATGACTTCAAGGTTGCGTTTACGCTCACCTCCTACCACATATAACCTTGGAAATGTGAAAATAAAAGCGCGTAGAAGAGTCTGCAAGGGTAGTAGCATCCGATAGTCGTGCAGAAATGGAAGCCTTGTTGAAAGCTATCGAGGTAGTTCAGAGTAATAAAGCACGAAAGCCGCAACCACTGTTCTGTCCAGAACTTCTGAATAGTAGGACGTACAAATTAAATAAATCAAGTTCTAAGTACGTGAGTGTAGGGTTTGATTGGAGTTCGCAATTTAACCCAAGTATTATAATACGGGGTGCCAAAAATGACTGGGTGCAGTTAAATGAATGGGAGTGGACAGCCCTGATTGCAAATCAGGGAGTGATTTCCAACTACTTCTATTCTCTCGACGGTGAGTGGCCAGCTCTGGAAATAGGGAAGAAGAGCATTGTATTTGAAGCGATCCAGACAAGGAAAATAATCAAATTGGAGGAAGTGGGCTTGTCAGAGGTGCGTTTAGCGAGCGAAACTGTAGAAGAATTGTGGCGCTTGCAGAAACTCGTGGAAGCGCGATTCGCACAATTAAAAGCGTTACACTTTGAGAGTTTCTATAAAGAAATAGTGAAGGGTGTAGCAAACCTTTGTGGAGACTGTTTAGTAAATGTATGGTCTGTAGTGGATCAGCTGGAGGAGAACTCTGAAAAGACTGCGTGTATGGTGGAAGTGCTAACGTTCGCAAGTTCTATGGTAAAGTGCGACATCGAAGTGGAAGCCCTGAGTCGTCAGTTGGCAGTGTAGTCATGTGGATGAATTATAGAGAGGCTGCTCGACCGGCTGCAAGAGACGTACCTAGTGCGGTTGAACGATTAGTGAGTTCGTTAAAGGATTTAGCTTTCGAAGCGTCGCACGAAGTCGTATATGGGTTAGGACGTTCCGGATTCAGTGACGAAGAGTTGTATAAAAAAGAAAAACAGTACAAAAACGGTGCAGCTGTCGGTCAACTATTTTTAGACGGAGCCATAAATGAAGGCCTCCTTGTAGATTTAATGGATAGTCTTGGCCTAAAATGGCATATGTGTGAAGTAAAAGCCTTTATAGAGAGGAAGGAAAATGAAGAAGAGCGTGCAGTTTGACGACTCGAAGAATAAGATGTACAATTTGCATACGTGGACGTATGCGTTTCGAGAAGCTCGGAGAGGACGGTGGGAACGAGAAGCTGTGGATAGGTTGCGGTTCCATCGGAGGATACTTACTATGGATGAAGTACTGCGAGACGTCTTGTGCGCCGAACATAGGCGAACAATTTATGTAGAGCGCTTTTCCACTAGTACGTAGATGTTTAATCCGTGTAGTTAAACGGTATATATTGTAAACAAATAAAAACAATAAAAATTAAAAAGATTGTTTTATTCCATTATGTAGTGATTATAAATATGATACACGTTAGATAAAGCGCAATAACAAATCGGTTTGGAATGATATAAACAAGCGGGTTGTGATGGGGTGAGGGCCGGTCTTTCTTCCACTTCGATGATTGGGATGGTAGTAAAGCGGCGTAGAAAAGTTGCCTTTTCTCGACCTTTCACATATATTTCGGTGACACCTTGCAGAAGACGTCGTAAGATTGCAGGAAACATGTATGCTGGAGTAAATCCCTCATTCCAGTCGATGCAATGGTGATTAGTCATTACCCAGTGGGCTTGTTGTTGTAAATGAGGTGTTAAGGAATGGAGGGCGAAAGGGGGTTTAAAAATGTGGTGAGATACTGAGGTACCGTCGTAGGAGGCCAATTCTTTTGGGGTAAAGTGCTTATCGGACGTCTTAAAACCTTGAATATCGATAATGATCTTCATCGTATTAGGTATAGAGAGCATGGTCTAGTTACGCTAAAAGTCGAGGTGCAACTGAAGTATTTTTGCGAAATTACAGTTGTTTAACTGCTTTTGACAATGCGTTGTAAGTAAAAACCCGATCGTGAAGAACGAGACAATACGCAGTTGTGTTGGCTGGCACGTTAGCGGAAGTTTCAAATTCAACACGAAAAACGACAGCGTTTGCATGAAGGTAGTCTTTTTGATGGGAACAATCGATTACAACAATGGGCGCCTTGTCTGCAAAGTCATGGCGGGAGAAGAAGGGCTCATCGATTTTGCTATAATAAGATGATTGAAACTTGGAATACATGTCGTATAATGTTGCGTAATGATTGAGTGCATAATTGTTATGTAAATTGTCGTATGGGAATCGTTCGGTGTTTAGATAAACTCGGAAATTAGTAAGACCAATTTTATCGAAATTAGCATTGTCCTTAGCGATTAGCCCCGAACGACCTGATTGAAACCCTACGATGACATATCTGGGGGTTTGTAATTTTGTGCTTGTAGCGATAGCGTGAGAATGTTGAGTCACAGCATGAACACCGGGTATGATATGAAGCTGCCAGCTGCGAAATGCGACTTGAGTGTCAATATTTTTATCGATGTATTTGGTCAGGGCTAATTCTTGAGCAAGACCTGGAGTGATATGAGGAACCTTCCAATATAGTTTGTCAATCGTAACTTTAGCCGTCTCCCCTACGGTAGCACTGAATACGGCGTCGGCATCGGTATTGCTGCGAATTAATACGAGTTCTTGTCGGATGTTAAGTATAACTTTACCATAATCTTCGGCGAATCCTAACAGCATTCTCAACGGTATGCAGGCACTAAAGTTACCTTCCTGATCGGTAATGGCAGGGTCGCCGCCGGCAAACCAACCTGCATTTTGAAGCTTTTTAACGTCAGCGGAACTGTAGGACACATATCCCTTAAGAGTAGACGTAATACCAGGTTTGGTGACAGAGTCGACAACGACGCCATTGATTTCGTATCGGATTTCGCTAAATAAGTGAGCCAAACCATTGTTAAGGAATTTAGCCGTTGTAACTTCACCGTTTTCCTTCCGCAACTTTCCCTCTAGGTACAGATAGCTCAGGCCGGGAAGAGTTGACATATCTTCGGGAATTGGAATTCGAATTTCATCGTTATAGTCAAAACGGTTTGTATACGGTTGATGTGTGTGCAATTGATTGCTAATGATAGAAGTGTCGACGAGGACTCGCTCTCCAATATTTAAAATACTCATTACACTATTGTAAAGCCTAAGGACCGCAAGAAGTCTCTGTTTGCTTTAGTTAGCTGCGTGGTGGACGAAGCCGTACTGATCTTACGAGGGTGTGGGCGACGATTCTTATAGGAAGTAAAGCAGGGGTGGTACGGAGTGGTGAATCGAAAACCCATTACAGTTTCTTTAAATGTAATGTTACCGTAACGGTCTCCTTACTAAAACTGACAGGATTATCCGATTGGTCTAGTATTTTAATAGTTAAGTTAGTGATCTGTTTCGTGCTGATCGGTAGATAGATGACTGGGTTAGGGGTTTCCACTATTTTGTACCCGGGTGGTACTATGGGGAAGAATTGGTGAATGATATGGCCGGGCTTACCATTTTTATATGAACCAACGGAGATGTTGCAATGAATAAGAATCGAGTTGATGTTCAAAATTTTCGTAACATGTTCAGCTGTGTGCCACCTATCTGCAGCATAAATTTTTTTCTCAAAGCCTAACATGTCCCGGATAGTATTGTCGCTTTGAAAGTCGATTGGAACGGTGGACTTTATTTCGGTTTTTAAGGTGCTGTTGTTTCCACGTAGCAGTACCTGTTTAACACCCGCATCAGAATCGAGTTGGTTATGTAAAAATTCAGCAATGTCGGTAATTTCATATGCTCCCTCCGGTATAATAATAGGAGGTTCTCCAACAAGATGAAATTCATTGTTGGGAGGTCTAACGTTTGGAATAGTATAGTAGGTTTCGAAACTTAACAATCCCAAGACGTATTCGCTACCATCGTCTAAGAAAATGGGAGGGTCAAAATTTGCAGTAAGAACAGATGAATCTCCCGTAAGAGTGAATATACTGGACATGATGAAGCGCGGCACTTAAACTGACGACAAAAGCGGTTTCGCAAAGTTATATAAGAATTTGAGACACAAATGTCCGCATGTGTATGATGCGAGTTTTTGATATCTATTAGAGTTGTACATAATTGTGTTGTTGCTACCATCGCTGCGAAAGTAGTTTACTAATTCGGGAGGAGGTTGTAAGCGACCTATGCTATCGAAATACAGAACAAATCGATCAGCTTTAACGTAGGCTGTCCAATGTGTGCCAGGTCCAACATCATCGTCTAAGTTAGTAACACCACATTCTCGTTGACGAATTTTGTCGGGTAGAGCATCTCGCATAAATATCCCCCTAAAATGGGGAATTTCGAAGCGTTTAACGTACTGTGCAATATCGATGTTCGTCAACGCTCGGCGTGGTAGCTTCAACGGTAGTTTTTTGACTGATACGGTCGTAGATATAGCCCTTTTCCTCGAGCAATGGATTCCATAGCTTTGTTATGTCGCTCTTTTTCCTGGAGATCCTTTTTAGAAGCCTTTGAGTCGCCAACCGCTTTAGCGACTGCTGCAGCACCGCCTCCGAGAGACCCCAATGCTCCTAATGCAGCAAGTATGGGTACAAGCGGCAATATACCTCCTCTCTTGGGAACAGGTACTACTCTAGAACGAATTCGGCGTTTCCTTCGCGATTTAAAAACGACCGCGCCTCCAATACGTTTACGCCTACTACACCTTGTACGCTTCCGTTTTCTAGATACCCCCGTACCAAATTTTTGCGCAATACCGACAATAGGTAGTGCACGCTTTCGTTTCCGGGAGACTCTTACACCAACAGTGGGTTGTGTACGCTTCCGTTTTCTAGATACTCCCGTACCAAATTTTTGTGCGGCAATAGGTAATATACGCCTTCGTTTTCGGGGGACCGTCACACCAGCAGTGGGTAGTGTACGCTTCCGTTTTCTAGATATCCCCGTACCAAATTTTTGCGCTGCAATAGGTAGTGTACGTCTTCGTTTCCGGGGTGTTTCCATAACAGCAATGGGTTCTGTACGCTTTCGTTTCCGGGAGACTCCCATGCCGAGTTTGGTTTTCCCTTTCATAATCCCTGTAACAGCAAGAGCTGCCGCTCTTTCTCCAAGAGTAGAGTCTTTTGCTTTAACGCGTTCCCAAGCTTTCTGTGCAAGAACTTTATCCGCCGCGTGACGTGTCGAAAGATTGCTAGATTGTGAGTATGCGATGTCGTGTTGCTTGCAAGCCTCGTCCAGAGGGTTTCTTCCTCGATCACCTCGAGAAAGCCGTTTGTTTAAACGAGTGCCAGGTCCGCAAAACTTGTAACCTGGTATATGTAATTCGAAGGGTAACTTGTCAATAAGGGTGTTCAACAAACCGCGACCTTTCCGTCTTACGATTCGACGACGACTACGAGTTTTACGTCTAGTATAACTCATCTTAAAGAAACGCTCGTCGAAGAGCGACTGACGATGTGAAGCTCAAAGGGGGTAGATATATACTTAGCACAGCGCGGTTAGAAGCTAGTTCGTCCCCGTCCGAAAACGATGAAGAACGTCAAACTTGTGAAACAAAAATGTTCGCTGCCGGTAGTAAATCATACAGTAAATTCCATGTCACAGAGGTTCAGACGACACGGCACTTTACTGGGTATAGGATGTAAAAGGGGTTTGATCATTGGTCCTTCCGGCTCTGGGAAAACCAATGCGATGATCAGTCTTTTGCTGCACCGCAATGGGGTGCGGTTTCTCAACTTGTATTTGTATTCGAAAACCCTTGAGCAACCTAAATACAAATTTCTGAAGATACTTCTGAAGTCACTAAAAGAAATCGGATTCTACGAATTCAGCGAGGGGTGTGAGGTTATCAAACCACACGAGGCGAAAGAAAATTCTGTTATTGTGTTTGATGATGTGGCATGCGACACTCAAAGCATAATTAGAGATTATTTTAGTTTCGGACGTCATCGAAATATAGATTGTTTTTACCTCTGTCAGACTTACTCATCAATCCCGAAACAACTGGTACGAGATAATGCGAATATCATAATCGTATTCCGGCAAGACCACACCAATCTTAAACACATTTACGATGATCACGTAAACACAGACATGTCATTCGAAAAGTTTAAAAACTTATGTTCCCACTGTTGGATCAAAGATCACGGATTTTTAGTTATCGACAAAGAAAGCGAAATCAACGCCGGTCGTTATAGAAAAGGGTTCGACAGTTATTTCACTATATAGGCATGGACCACTGCTGTACAAATTATTAGTCTACGAACAACGACAGTAATAGCAACATGGACAAACGGTTAGTAAGCGATCTTATTAAAGCTAGAAAGGCTGTCAGGCGGAAATATGAAACTTTAAAAGCGGATATCGCCGAATCGCAGACGGCTCTTGCGGAGCAATTTAAACCAATTTCCCAACCACTCACGGAATTGCTAACATCCATTAAGCAAGAAGGAGGTCAAACAATACAGCAAGAAGTAGGACCTATGCTGAGAACCATCAAACGACGAGTGTCCACACCATCTATCCTACCCCGTCCGAGAAATGGCAAAACCCCCGTACGAGCGTCAACCCCCGACATTGCCATTCCCGGACCATCGACTTCAGCGTTGGTAACATCCACACCTAGATTTCTTGACAGAGAAGTATTGTATGAGAGTTTACCGGATGAGGAGCAACAGGTGGAGGCTCAAGAAGAAGCGGCAATTGAAACTTCGGTAGCAGAGGCTAGGGAAACCGTGCGACAAATGATGGAACCGGAAGTTCTAGGGGAATACCTGGAACAGTTCTCAGGGTTAGCTAGAAAATATATCGAGGGAATGATACGAGATACAGAGAGCAAGTACGATCTCCATTATGGAGTTCGATGGGACATAGACACTGATAAATTTGCAATTGGAAATAAACAGCTTACTTTTGAGGGTCAGGACATGGTTATTACAGATCACGGAAATAGAATAGTATACAAAGGCACCCCCGGCTTTTACGAATTAATGTTCTTAAAGAAACCGTTGATTTATACAACCAAAGACCATGAAAATTACTATGACATAGTGAACCGGTCCGCCGCAAATCGTAAGAACTACGATCCAACCCAAGGGATAAGCGGTAACGCCGGCTCAAAATATATGAAAATAGTACGCCCCCTGGCTACCTCCTCCGGCATTAGACAACCTACCAGAGCCGCATCGAGGGTGCAGCGTACCGGAAGGGGGTTATTAACAGTAACCAATAAAAAAGTGGAATTTGTTCCTTGGAAAGATCCAAATTCATTAGTGGATCGTCTGCGCATATTATTAGCCTCTCAGGTAGCGGGGCACACCGGCCATTCCAACGAAATCGTAAGCATCACCCAAGCTCTACGAGAAGCAAAAATAATTCATTAAGACGAGTACAAAAGCAGAGGACCTATTGAATTACGATCAGAAGGTGTTAGACGATAGAGTAATGCCCATAGACAAATTTGGACGCCACTACCATAGCGCGCGCTACGGTTCTCATCGCAAACATATCTTTATGAAAGTTCAAAATGTAAACCGACTCCATATAGAGGTACCACTGCTGCTAGTGGGGCGTGGTTATGATGAAAGCGGATATTCCAAAATTTTCGGTAATAATGAGTACATTTTTCCTTTAACGATCGGTGAGATCATAAGTGTTCAAGTCAACGGACCTTTGGTAGTATCACACATCAACGGCATCAAACACGACACGCTTGTCGGTAAGACATTGCGGCGAGGAGATAAACTGAAATTCGAATCCATAAACACTAAGTTATACGTGCAACTGCTGCTTAAATGTCCCATAGCAGTCGATACAGCAACATTCGGCAATGAGTCCTAAGGAGGATCTAGTTGCAGAACTTCACAAACCAGCGCGAAGAAATTTCAAGAGACGACGGGTGATTCTCAAAGGATTGCATGATTTACTACAAGCGGATTTGGTGGAGATGCAACCATATGCACGAAGCAATAAAGGTTATCGATACATTTTAGCTGTTATTAATGCGTTTTCTAAATACTTGTGGGCTCTCCCGGTAAAACGGAAAACGGGAAAAGATGTAGCAGCAGCTATGCGAAAAGTTCTTGCTAATATGAAGGTATCTCCAAAAAACGTACAAACCGATTTGGGAAAAGAATTTTATAACAGCGATTTTCAAGCATTGATGCGACGTTACAAGATAAATCATTACAGCACGTATTCAACTATGAAAAGCAGCATCATAGAAAGATGTAACCGCACCCTTAAGAACATGATGTGGAAGCAGTTTAGTTTGCAAGGGTCCTACAAATGGTTGGACATTCTGCCCCAACTTTTAAGCAAATATAACACAACCAGGCATAGGACAACAGGTATGAAGCCGGCTGAAGTTAATCTTAAAAATGCCAAACGTCTGTTACACACCGTGTACAGCCACACAAAAACTGTAGATCCGACACCTCAAAAGTTTCATAAAGGAGATTCTGTACGCATTAGTAAATATCGTTCGATATTTAGCAAGGGCTACACACCCAGCTGGAGCAACGAAATATTCAAAATAGCCACAGTGCGACTTACAAATCCTACCACCTACAGACTCACCGATCAGGAAGGGCAAGAAATCAAAGGTGGATTTTACGAGCACGAATTACAGAAAACCAAACACTCGGACGTATACCTGGTAGAAAAGGTGTTGAAGAAGAAGGGTAATCAGCTTTACGTAAAGTGGTTGGGATTCGATAATCGTCACAATTCCTGGATATCCAAAAACAATGTTGTATAACTTATTATGATTCTATAGAACTCTTTCAATAAAACACTTTTTTGTTTTACTACCATTTATTTTCTTTAAATAAAAACTTTTTATGTTTTACAGTAATTTATTATTGTAAATGCTGAACATGAGTGACTACAGTGTTAAATAACAAATATACTTGGTAATGCGGACCCAATCAGATTTTTTGTAAAATTTAACTTACTACCTCTATCATACAAGCTAGTGTTCTTAACCTATACTATAATTGCTATATACAATAACTAAACCTACAAAGTACAAGAAAGCCGTGTAGGACCTCTGCTGTTAAGTAATAACGAATACTGTTCCGCGAACATATTGCTACGTCATCGTTTCGGCAATGCGCAGCAAGTTGTCTAGACGACTGTAAACATCTATATCACGGTGACCCCACGCTAAGGTTTTGGTAGTATTAGGAATAAGGAAGCGTTTATCATCTCGCGAAGAAAGCGCAACCTTATTCATTAATTCGGTGTACATAGTGTGTAAACGGGAACGAAACACATACATCTGACAAAATACAACTTCCCTCTTGTTTTCGACTACAGATTTATAAATTTCGGTGGTGAGGTGATTCCGAACAGCACTCTTTCTAACTCCCTTCGCCTTTTTGTCTTCTTTACCAACAGCGTTTACACAGTATGTTTTTGCACCGACCCCGTAATAGCTACACACAGCCACCCCCGCGTACTCATCCTTAAATTTGCCAACAACGGACTTGGTTCTCGAAATTCCATGCAGGCCATTCTTGTAATTTGATGTATCAAAGAGATCAAGGTGCTCTTGCATGTCGGCGTAAAAATTTTCAGTAAAAATTTCCAGGATGAATGAGTCCGTGTCCGAATACAGTAGAGACACATTACGGCCGTATGTATGCTTCAAAAATTTGTAATAAAAATCGTACATTACCGTTTTCGAAAGATCTAAAACTGAGAAACCAACATAAATGGGTTTGTTATATAAAACCGATGTTCTGTTCATTTCCACTGCTATTAAATTTTCCCCAAACCGAATTCTATCTTTAAAGTTAGGTTTCGATATCAAAGCTTCTGCCCCCATTCTATTACCAATTTTCTCCCAATGACTAATTAACTTTACAACAACCCTTTTGTCCACGTTTTCCATGGTTTTACCAAAGACGCTATTGTTAGCTAGTTTGAATGAATTTCGATGAAATTCATTGTCAGACTTGTTACGTAATTTTGTGTTTAAATCGATGTAGGATCTGAGCCAAGGAGATTGTCTAAACTTAAGTATTTTATGTGTTTTAACCAAAATCAAACCAGCCTCTAAGCATTGCCTCAAATTTCTGTAGTGAATAATATAATTGTGTTTGTCATACAAATTTGGAATTAATTTTGCATTTTTAAATTTTCCCTGTGGAGGCACCAATAGCTCGGGGCAAAAGGGAAAGTCATTGTGATCGTCATGTAAATTTTCGGGGTACCGCAAGTCAACTTCCAACACGTACCCAGTATCTGAGTCGTCCACAATTTTAAATACGTCAAAACTATCAATTTCGTCGTCAGTCAACCAAACAAAACCACCTTGCGGTAGAAACTGTCTCATACTATGAGCATACAAATTCGTGGCATCCAAATACACAATAAAAGAAGTGGGTTTGAAAGCGTCATAGTTACCCGCAAATTTATTGTTGGCAATAGCCTTTCGCCCGACGCAAGTACTGACTCCTCCACGAATACCCTTTCTAAAAAAGTGAAACATATCCATATCCGTCAACAGCTCCAACTCAACCCCCGTATATTTTAACATGGCGTCCCAACTTAAACCGGGGGCGGTGAAGTACTGCGCCGGATCTAAATTATATTGATTTAAATAAAAATTTCGAAAGTTTTCGAAAACGTCTGCCAATATAAACACGTCACATTTGAGGTAAACATCGGAATAGTCGCCCAACGTTTGACATTCGAAAGTTTTCCAGACCTTAACGGCGCGTTCGTAATCGACCTCAGTAATATGCGTCTCGGTTAAATGATCATAAAACTGAGCGATTGTGGGCAACGCCGGCTCGTCTAATTTTGTAAATGAATCCAGATACGAATAGGGAAACACACCTTTCTGTCTCATCAGTTCGAATTTGATGTCATGTCCGAATTGCTTATGAATTTCAACACACTGATCATCTGATAATGTGGCGGCCAGCGATGCTAAAGAAGCACTTAAAAATCTGTAACTATCTAAAAATCGAATTTGCATATAAAGGTTTTTTCGTTTTCCGTCAACAACGACTTCATCTACCCAAAGACGTTTACCAAATGAAATATATTTTTCCTTATTTTCCGGAATGACATCAAGCTCCTCGTTATTTTGAGCTAACTGTTTGACAAAAAGGTGGGAATCGTAATTTAAATTGTGAAAAAATACGGGAATAAAATTTGGAAGTTTATAATTCAGATTGCAATTGGAATGGGCAGCTCCCCGATATTCTCCGGTCAAATGGTCGTGATCGCGAACCTTTACGTCCCCCTCTCCAAAAGGACGATTGCAAATATGACATGAAGCAGCATCCTTAAAATTTTGAATTTCTTGCGGGGCCAGAGGCTTGAGGGGTACAACATACTTTAAACTGTTGGAATATAAGGCGCGAACGTCTCTGTCTAGACGCTCAACAAACACGTCCACAGCATCCTCGCCCCTATAAATTTCGAATTTGGATAGAGTATCATCAAAAGAACATTTCAAATAATACGCGAAAGAATACGGTTTGTGCTCGCACGTTTTGATCGTATATGGTCTTTCGCGATCCGGCTCCTGATCCCCACCATCGACAGGTGATAAAACGGTCTCGAAATCTGCGTAGCAAACATAAGGCACTTTCAATTGCTTATGATAATTATCAAATTTAAGAATGTTCTGGGGCCTCACCTCCCCACACTTATCCGTGATCGGCTCTGTCGTAGGCAACTTTGTGCACACATGATTACAGTCAAAAAGCTTATGGTTCTCCAGATGGGCATCGGTGCGAAAGTAATTTAGACAACCATTACAAAAATGTTTTGCATTTTCCCTAGCCGTTATTTGCCGCGAAACTAACCTAGACAAATTGGTGATCCAACAGTAGTGGTTATTACCTTCGCCATCTGTTAGAAGCAGCAAATTTATATGTCCGTTTTTTATACGTGGCGAATAGTACAGAGGTCCCACAACTTCATATATGGTAATATCGTTTTGAAAAGTCTTTTCCAACGCGTATACATTTATAGAAAGTTGAGGGTTATTTTTTTTCAAATTTAGAAATATCGCGCAATCTAACAGGGAATTCAATGTCCTTAAAATTTAAAAACTCGCTGCAATCTGGATACGAACTCGTTCGATTAGACAGTCCATCCGGTTCGCAGATGGCCGAGGTTACCGCCCACCCGAAACAACGCTCGTCATCGACGTTTTGGACGTTCACGATCGCTTTCTTGGACTGAATCTGCTTCGGGAGCGGGATATACGAAGACGGCCGAAACGGATTGAATTTATTTATATTTAATTCTAGGTACAGCAACTGCTTCAAGATCCACCCTGTCAAAATTTTGCGGTTAGTAACATTAACCAGAATTACAGTTGTAATACACACCTGAATCGCGTTCCTCAAATTCGGACACCTTCTGGTCCAATATCCCCGTTAAATTATCATATAATTCGTTCAAGTCTGTACCGCGAGTGACCACCTCGTTGGTCGTATTAAAACTTTTGACGTCTTGTACATCTTGAGTCTCCAAAATAAAATACCCGAAAAGTTCGAAATTGAATTTTATACTGTTTAATTTGGTCAATTGACCTTCTATAAGACCTATAATTTTGTCTTTCAATTCGGTCATATATTCTACAACGCTTATATGATAATTTTCCGTGGACACCCTGTAGCTGGCAACGCGGGACTTGAAGGCGCTTGGAAGAGCCACCACTCCTTTCCCCAGATGGACGACATCACACCGCCTCGTGTGACGATTGCTCCTCAGGTGTCCAACGAAACAAGTCCGAGGAACATTTTCATCACACACGTCGCAGTATTGCGTCCTGGGGAGCTGTTCTGTTAAACCAAACGTTAGAAAACATGAAACACTACAATAGAGACACACTCACCACCGCTGGAGTCATTAAGTCTTGGGCGTTTACTCGCCGATGGTCCCTCACCAGCTGCTACCGAAGCCTCCATAGCGTCACCTTTAGGAAACACACAATTGATATAATCAGCAGCAATCAACACGTTTCCACTTACCACTCGTCGATGGGTGGCCAACCTCGTGGCGACAGCTATCTCTTCGATGGCGAAACAAATTGTCAGCTCTGGTGAAGGACTCTCCACAAGCAGTGCACCTGAACATAATGGTAAATTAGTCTCGCGCAATCGGTTATTATACTAATTGCGCGATTAGCTACCCAGCTCGAGGCTTACTATTCACAAACGCAATGAACACCTTTATTAACACTGATTAACAAATTAAACCTCGAACGGAATACCCAGGTGTCACCACGGGGAGGATTCGCTTTGGACACCCTGGAGAGGATAGGGGGGAGGTTATTTGTGTTAGGGGTGTATGATATGTTAAACGATTATCTACTCGTTACTTAGCCTTTTTATCGAGCTCCTGACGTCTTGCACGAATCGCGCTCTCCACAGCTAACAGATCTTGGATTAGCTCCAGCCTTGCTAACGCAGCATTCTTAAAGATGTCCATGTTAGTTGCGCTGTGGCCGTGGCGGATCTTAGGTAAAGCGGCTATGCTTTTTAGGTACTCATCGTGCATCGTCGCTTCTAGGCTGGCGGCTCGAATTTCTAGTGAGCTAATAACAATATAAGCTATTAAACTGGGAAAAGCACGTTCTAAACACCTTCAATGTTAAATAACATATATGGATAAAAAATAATATCTAATATACCTTAGATAATGCTCTCCACTGCGAAGATCAGCAGCTTTCGCATCTATTGCATTCCGATTAGACACGTATTCACGTTCGGCACGCTGGGATGGCGAAATGTCATCCATGTCTTCCTCCTGCGGGGTAGACGTAATCGACACCACAGTATCGATTACGCCACTTCCAGGGGCTACAACAGCCACACCACCCGAAACCGGAGATGCCTGTACAATTACAGAAGGCACTGCGGCCACATTTTCCGAAGGTTGGATTGTTAGCCGCTTCGAAATTCGACTGGTCGGTCGACTTGAGCCGGAGTCGATCTCCAAACCATCTACAAGGGCTCTAAACTCTTGCGCCGCACCGTCGCCGGAAGCCACCTTTTCCAATTGAATGTCATCAAAATCGAACGTTTCCATAAACATTTCCGTTTGCGATAAATGAGGAGACTCAGATTGCATCGGCATATTTTGAATTTTTGCCACAGGAACATCAGTCTCCTCATTCATACACTTGACATACTTCGCCAAATTGAATTTTGCTGGTTTTTTCCGTTTCTGACCTTTTTTTAAAGCTGATTTTAAAATTTTACTCGAACCTTGACTACTACTTGGAGAAATAATTTCGTAATTAGGAACAATTAATACGTCACTTAAAACCTTTATGGCAGCTTGCGGCTCCGCGCAGGCGCAAAGTTTAACTGTACCCGTTTTTTTCAAACTGAGCCTATTAAATTTTGAAAAATTTTTCGGTAAAATCGAACCCTCGCAAAACTGGCAAACAGCGCTGTTGCTAGTCATTGCAAACACAAGATAATGACTGCTCCCACCTTAGCTAGGTGTATATATAGTAAACTTGGTGGGGCGGAAGGACGACTTTTGCACGCAAACCAGTTGAGGTCGTTGCAATCTACACTTTTCTTGAAACTTAGCTTACACAAAGGGAGTTAACCTTGAAATACCTTTACGTTTGCTGTATGTCTAAATTTTTGCAGACTGCGCGTGCAAAGGCAACAAAAAGTATTTTTCAAACACAGTTTGCAAGTTAATACAGACGAGAATGATATTATATTTTACAGTAACATTCATTAAAATGTGATACATTTAATTTCCTATTAATTTCCTACTGGTTATGATTTTAATTGACAACCAATCTATGGGAAATTGCAACAATTTGTTTTTTAATACTTGCTTATAAAGAGCTCTGAGCAATTATTTTTCATTCGAGACTGCTACAACTTTCACCGGTTTTGCTGCATATTTTTAGGCTGATAAACAAACTGTTGTTTATAATTAAAAATGATCATTCGAATACTTCGCTCTATTTTTTTAATTTAGATAGATGTCGGTTTATTCATCTTTAAGATGTTTACAAAAACATTTATTGTTTTTTAATAAACAGATTTAACTTGAACAAAGCTTTTTTAAACTGATATAAATTAACAGTGTGTGTTTAGTTTCGTTCGCCGTTTGAGTCCATTATAGAATAAGTTTTTGAGAACATGATTTTGCTGTTAAGGGTGATCTAACGTCATTTACAAATCTAGTCTTATAATTATGAATGTCCTTATTGTATACTATAAATTTGGAACTTATTCGACCAAACCTATCTTTTTCACAGCTTTAATTACAATACACTCAATATGTTGTTTAAATTTCAATCTATTATTAATTATAACTACATATTAGTAATACCTTTACCTTTAGATTGCTGACACAATGCACTGGTAATCTGCATTTAAAATGTATGTATTTATACGTGCAGTTTGCGTTTGAAATTCATACACGATACTGGGTTCGCAGAAACTGCTTAATATGCAGACGTTACTCGTGCGTTTCAGTGTCAGTCAATTAAAAAATATTGTGATTAGTATTCATTCACTTGCACTAAGAAACGTGCACAACTTTAAATGCAGCCATTTATATTCAAGGAAATGCACGCATGCATTACGATTGCTTACATTTTAAACAGCGCATCTAATTTTGCGCCAGCATTTGTCATTCTTTCGGAAAACCAAAAATTTAACATTGCATTAATTGCACCTGATCAGCTTCCAGCATACCACCACTTCACAATTTGCACTGATTTAAAAAAAATTATAATTCTGATTTTGCTGTTAAGGGTGATCTAACGTCATTTACAAATCTAGTCTTATAATTATGAATGTCCTTATTGTATACTATAAATTTGGAACTTATTCGACCAAACCTATCTTTTTCACAGCTTTAATTACAATACACTCAATATGTTGTTTAAATTTCAATCTATTATTAATTATAACTACATATTAGTAATACCTTTACCTTTACATTCGCTGACACTGCACTGGTAATTCACTTTAAAATGCATGTATTTATACGTGCATTTTGCGTTTAAAATTCATACACGATACTGGGTTCACAGACTGCTTAATATGCAGACATAACGCGTGCGTTTCTGTGTCAGTCAATTAAAAAATATCGATATTAGTATTCCCTGCACTAAGGAACGTGCAAAACGTTAAATGCGGCGCTTTATATTCAAGGAAATGCGCGCATGCATTACGATTGCTTACATTTTAAACAGCGCACCTAATTTTATTGCCATTTTTAGACAAATCAGCGGTATCGTGAAATTATTGAAGCATCTCAAAATCAACAAAAAATTTGTTTGTTTATTAGTTTGCATCTATCACTTATTGCACCTGATCAGCTTCCGATTGTAGAGCTCTGAGTACTTATTTTTCGTTCGAGACGATTGACAACCAATCTTGTTATTCTTATTCAGTATATGAATCTCACTTGCATAAATTGCAGTTGGGCGAATTGCTGTGTGCACTCTCAGTTTCACTTTTCAAAATAAACTTTTGGACATCGTCCGCATAAGTAAAGCACTGATGCGATGCAATTTATTAAAAATCCTACCTGTTCTATTTATCTTTCACACGTGCCTGTTATTACTTCCAGGACTTCATCTTCCTTGTGGTGCGTTGTTATTTTTCAGTATTTATTTCAATATTTCATGTGTCAAATGCTCCCATTAGCTCATCTTAGAAAGTGCGTATTTGAAGCTATCCTAAATTTGCATCTTTTGATCAGGACCCAGTTTTCTCTAGATAAAAGCAAGCTGGTGATGCTATTCTGTAGAATTGAAATTTGGTCATTTTCTTATCGGATTCTTTATTCTAATTATTTGGACGTCACAACCTCAGTATTGGAAATGAAAGACTTGTTCCAATAATTTAATAACTTAAAAAAGTAAATTAAATATTTATTTAGATTTTAATTGACAACCAATCTATGGGAAATTGTAACAATTTGTTTTTTAATGATCATTCGAATACTTCGCTCTATTTCTACATGTCGGTTTATTCATATAAATATATTTAACTTGAAAAATTATAATTCTAGTTTATTTCATTATTAGGTTTTCTAATACTGTAGCAATCGTAAAAAAAATTTATAATTATGCATACATCCCTAATAACTGCCAAATGTATTACTGTTTAGTATCAAACGGTTCGTTTTTTAACGAGGAATATGAGGGTTTCGCAAAAAAAGTTTTATTATTTAAAATAACTGAGATAAACGCAAAATTAGAATCTGCAGCATAATTTGTCAACCCTTTCCTCCAAGTCGAGATGTAGGTAGGAGACATTTGTATATAAAACCAGTCGCTGTTGCATGACAAAATCACAGTTTTCTTCAGCTGCTCGTTTGGTAAGATATGTTTGTATATATATTTTATTTTATATGTCTATGTCTTTGAAAAATGTAATAGGAAAAGTTCTCAAAAAAAGTTTTTTACTTTTCTAATGTAAATGCTCACATCTCCCTTTTTATTAAAATATTTGATCCCCGTCTTTTGTGCCTACTTCCATATACACCATTTCTAATATTTTTTCTAATGTTTCTAAGCAAAATAAAATGCTCGTATCATTATTAAGATATTTGATTGGATTTTTTGCATTGTACAGTTACTTCGCTATTCTAAATTCTAAAATATTTTTCAGATTAAACAGAATGGGTAAGACGCTTATTTTTTTTGTATTCTAAACAGTATACATATAAGAAATTTACAGAAGAATTTCTAGAATCTATAATTCTTGGTGCTGCCATGTCGGCGTTCGGTAATATTGTGTTAATTTTAATATTTGATGTAATACATTTTTAACATTTTAGAACTACAACTGGTGGCGCATATCGCAGACAAATATGACACTGTAAGAAAATATATATATATAAATCTGGTTCACAATAAATTTCTTTTTAGCAAGACATAGTTCTCCTGAAAAACTCTACCTACATCCCGGAAGCCACCCTGCTAGAGGTGGGGTGGTTTCTGGGATGTAGGTACAAGGTCTACAGGGCCCCGACTTGCATGACATGCTCTGGGTGATCTACGTGAGTATAAGTTGATTTGCTTCTTTGAAGAAACTAAGTGTTCTTTTTACAGCAAATGTGAGGCCACCCAGAGCTTTCTAGGTTAGGTTAGTTAGTAAGTTAGTTTGTAATATATAATAAACGTTTTAAAATTTTTAATTTTTTTATTACATCGTTATAACTACATGATAAACACTTATTGTTCCAACGTTTGCTGTTGGGCGTATTGTTTAAACACAATATCATATCTTATGAAGTCCAAAGCATACTTTAGCATTTCATGCATGCAGTATACATTTTCGGATTTTATTGGCGGTAACGCATCCTCAATGCTTCGTTTAAAGTCGCCGGGTAAATTCCAAACGCCTTGGATTATACTACTGTAGAAATTTTCAAAATTTTGACTTTTTAATAGTTCAGCTTTAGAATTCAGCAGGGGCAACAAATCCCACAACTCTGCTACTGATTGCATTCCGAGATACACTTGGGATCGCTTACGTTCCTGCAGCACAATCACTTTTTTGTTTCCGATTTTTTGGAAATATATTCGTTTGCCTGGACTTATATCCACCGGTTTTAAATCTCCATCTTCATAGTTAAAATGTCTGTTTATCACATCTTCATTTTTAAGAAAGACTTGCCACTCTCCTTCGTCTAGCAGTATAAAATTGTTGTTAATCCCACTAATTAGCACTCCCGGCACAAACGATCCAAAACAGGTCAAACCCAAACTCACAGATTTATTTCTTGACTTATTCAACGGATAACTTGTTGCGTTTAACAATACTGGATATAACAGTTTCACTTTTTTCTTTGACCTCTTCACAGTTTCACCAACCTTTTGTACCTCATCCATTGTTTTTTACTAGTACAGCACACGATATACTACTGAACACAAAACTACACCTCATGTTATACCCAGTCTTCAAGGTTACTGTTGATGGCCTCGCTTCAAACATGACCTTGGGCTTGCACGTGGCCTCGCCTTGCATGTGACCTTGGGATTGAACGTGGCCTTGGCCTTGAACTCAAGGCCAAGTGGTGGGGGGAGGTTCCAGAACCATCCACTTCCCTCTACTGTCCTAAATGTCCCATATGTCCTTAACATCCCAGACATCCAAGACGTCCCAGATGTCCCATATGTCCCTAAAATCCCAGACGTCCCAGATGTCCCATATGTCCCAAATGTTCCTTATGTCCCAGGCGTCCCATATGTCCCATAGGTCCCATATGTCCCTAATGTCCTAGGCGTCCTAAATGTCCCATATGTCCTTAACGTCCCAGACGTCCCAGACGTCCCAATAATCCCATATGTCCCATATGTCCCTAATGCCCTGGCGTCCTAAATGTTCCATATGTCTTTAACGTCCCAGACGTCCCAAACGTCCTAGATGTCCCATATGTCCTTAACGTCCCAGACGTCCCAGATGTCCCATATGTCCCTAACGTCCCAGACGTCCCAGATGTCCCATATGTCCAACATGTCCTTAATGCACCAGGCGTCCCAGATTTCCCATATGTCCCATATGTTCCTAATGTCCCAGGCGTCCTAAATGTCTCATATGTTGTTAACGTCCCAGACGACCTAGATGTCCTGTATGTCCCTAACGTCCCAGACGTCCCAGATGTCCCATATCTCTTTAACGTCCTAGACGTCCTAGATGTCTCATATGTCCCTAACGTCCAAGACGTCTTAGATGTCCTATATGTCCCTAACGTCCCAGGCGTCCCAGATGTCCCAAATGTTCCTAACGTCCCAGACGTCCCAGATGTCCCATATGTCCCTAACGTCCCAGACGTCACAGATGTCCCATATGTCCCATATGTCCCTAACGTCCCAGGCGTCCCAGATGTCCCAAATGTCCCTAACGTCCCAGACGTCCCAGATGTCCCATATGTCCCTAACGTCCCAGACGTCACAGATGTCCCATATGTCCCTAATGTCCCAGGCGTCCCAGATGTTTTATATGTCCCATATATCCCTAATGTCCCAGACGTCCCACATGTCCCATATGTCCTTAACGTCCCAGACGTAGCAGATGTCCTATATGTCCCTAACGTCCCAGACGTCCCAGAGGTCCCATATGTTCCTAACGTCCCAGACGTCCCAGATGTCCCATATGTCCCATATGTCCCTAATGTCCCACTCGTTCTAGTCGTCCCATATGTCCTTAACGTCCCAGACGTCCCAGATGACCCATATGTCCCAGATGTTTTATATGTCCCTAATGTCTCAGGCGTCCTAAATGTCTCATATGTCCTTAACATCCCAGACATCCAAGACGTCCCAGATGTCCCATGTCCCAAATGTCCCTTATGTCCCAGGCGTCCCATATGTCCCATAGGTCCCATATGTCCCTAATGTCCCAGGCGTCCTAAATGTCCCATATGTCCTTAACGTCCCAGACGTCCCAAATGTCCTATATGTCCCTAACGTCCCAGACGTCTCAGATGTCCCATATGTTTCATATGTCCCTATTGTTTTAGACGTCCCAGATGTCCCATATGTCCCTAATGTCCAAGACATCCTAAATCTCTCATATGTCCTTAACGTCCCACACGTCCCAGACGTCGTAGATGTCCCATATGTCCTTAACGTCCCAGACGTCCCAGATGTTCCATATGTCCCTAACGTCCCAGACGTCCCAGATATCCCATATGTCCCTTATGTCTCTAATGTCCCAGGCGACGTAGATGTTCCATATGTCTCTAACGTCCCAGACGTCCTAAATGTCCCATATGTCCCTAACGTCCCAGGCGCCCCAGCTGTCCCGTATGTCCCTAACGTCCCAGACGTCCCAGACGTCTCAGATGTCCCATATGTCCTTAATGTCCCAGGCGTCCCAGATGTCCCATATGTCCCATATGTCCCTAATGTCCCAGGCGTCCTAAATGTCTCACATGTCCTTAACGTCCCAGACGTCACAGACGTCCCAGATGTCCCATATGTCCCTAACGTCCCAAACGTCGCAGATGTTCCATATGTCCCACATGTCCCTAATGTCCTAGGCGTCCCACATGTCCCTAATGTCCCAGCCGTCCCATATGTCCCAGATGTCCCATATGTCCCTAACGTCCCAGACGTCCCAGATGTCCCATATGACCCTAACGTCCCAGACGTCCTAGATGTCCCATATGTCCTTAACGTCCCAGACGTCCCAGACGTCCCATATGTCTTTAACGTCCCAGACGTGCTAGATGTCCCAAATGTCCCTAACTTCCCAGGCGTCCTAGATGTCCTATATGCCTCTAACGTCCCAGACGTCCTAGATGTCCCATATGTCCTTAACGTCCCAGACGTCCCAGATGTCCCATATGTCCCACATGTTCTTAATGCCTCAGGCGTCCCAGATGTCCCATATGTCCCATATGTTTCTAATGTCCCAGGCGTCCTAAATGTCTCATATGTCCTTAACGTCCCAGACGTCCTAGATGTCCTGTATGTCCCTAACGTCCCAGACGTCCCAGATGTCCCATATGTCTTTAACGTCCTAGACGTCCTAGATGTCTCATATGTCCCTAACGTCCCAGAGGTCTTAGATGTCCTATATGTCCCTAACGTCCCAGGCGTCCCAGATGTCCCATATGTCCTTAACGTCCCAGCAGTCCCAAATGTCCCATATGTCCCTAACGTACCAGACGTCCCAGACGTCCCAGATGTCCCATATGTCCCTAACGTCCCAGACGTCCCAGATGTCCCATATGTCCCACATGTCCCTAATGTTCTAGGCGTTCCATATGTCACATAGGTCTCATATGTCCCTAATGTCCCAGGCGTCTCATATGTCCCAGATGTCCCATATGTGTCTAACGTCCCAGACGTCCCAGATGTCCCGTATGACCCTAACGTCCCAGACGTCCTAGATGTCCCATATGTCCTTAACGTCAAGACGTCCCAGATGTCCCATATGTCTTTAACGTCCCAGACGTCCTAGATGTCCAATATGTCCCTAACGTCCCAGACGTCCTAGACGTCCTATATCTCCCTAACGTCCCAGACGTCCCAGATGTCCCATATGTCCCACATGTCCATAATGTCCTAGGCGTTCCATATGTCCCATAGGTCCCATATGTCCCTAATGTCCCAGGCGTCCTAAATGTCCCATATGTCCTTAACGTCCCAGACGTCCCAGACGTCCCAAATGTCCCATATGTCCCATATGTTCTTAATGTCCCTGGCGTCCTAAATGCTCCATATGTCTTTAACGTCCCAGACGTCCCAGACGTCCTAGATGTCCCATAAGTCCCTAACGTCCCAGACGTCCCAGATGTACCATATGTCCCACATGTCCTTAATGCCCCAGGCGTCCCAGATGTCCCATATGTCCCATATGTTCCTAATGTCCCAGGCGTCCTAAATGTCTCATATGTCCTTAACGTCCTAGACGACCTAGATGTCCTGTATGTCCCTAACGTCCCAGACGTCCCTGATGTCCCCTATGTCTTTAACGTCCTAGACGTCCTAGATGTCTCATATGTCCCTAACGTCCCAGACGTCTTAGATGCCCTATATGCCATTAACGTCCCAGGCGTCCCAGATGTCCCATATGTCCCTAACGTCTTAGACGTCCCAGATGTCCCATATGTCCCTAACGTCCTAGACGTCACAGATGTCCCATATGTCCCATATGTCCTAAATGTTCCAGGCGTCCCAGACGTTTCATATGTCCCATATATCCCTAATGTCCCAGACGTCTCAGATGTCCCATATGTCCTTAACGTCCCAGACGTCCCAAATGTCCCATATGTCCCATATGTCCCTAATGTCCTAGGCGTCCTAAATGTATCATATTTTCTTAACGTCCCAGACGTCCCAGACGTCCTAGATGTCCCATATGTCCTTAACGTCCCAGACGCAGCAGATGTCCTATATGTCCCTAACGTCCCAGACGTCCCAGAGGTCCCATATGTCCCTAACGTCCCAGACGTTCCAGATGTCCCATATGTCCCAAATGTTCCTTATGTCCCAGGCGTCCCAGATGTCCCATATGTCTTTAACGTCCTAGACGTCCTAGATGTCTCATATGTCCCTAACGTCCCAGACGTCTTAGATGTCCTATATGTCCCTAACGTCCCAGGCGTCCCAGATGTCCCATATGTCCTTAACGTCCCAGACGTCCCAAATGTCCCATATGTCCCTAACGTACCAGACGTCCCAGACGTCCCAGATGTCCCATATGTCAATAACGTCCCAGACGTCCCAGATGTCCCATATGTCCCACATGTCCCTAATGTTCTAGGCGTTCCATATGTCCCATAGGTCTCATATGTCCCTAATGTCCCAGGCGTCTCATATGTCCCAGATGTCCCATATGTCCCTAACGTCCCAGACGTCCCAGATGTCCCGTATGACCCTAACGTCCCAAACGTCCTAGATGTCCCATATGTCCTTAACGTCAAGACGTCCCAGATGTCCCATATGTCTTTAACGTCCCAGACGTCCTAGATGTCCAATATGTCCCTAACGTCCCAGACGTCCTAGACGTCCTATATGTCCCTAACGTCCCAAACGTCCCAGATGTCCCATATGTCCCACATGTCCATAATGTCCTAGGCGTTCCATATGTCCCATAGGTCCGATATGTCCCTAATGTCCCAGGCGTCTCATATGTCCCAGATGTCTCATATGTCCCTAACGTCCCAGACGTTTCAGATGTCCCGTATGACCCTAACGTCCCAGACGTCCTAAATGTCCCATATGTCTTTAACGTCCCAGACTTCCTAGACGTCCTATATGTCCCTAACGTCCCAGAAGTCCCAGATGTCCCATATGTCCCACATGTCCCTAATGTCCTAGGCGTTCCATATGTCCCATAGGTCCCATATGTCCCTAATGTCCCAGGCGTCTCATATGTCCCAGATGTCCCATATGTCCTTAACGTCCCAGACGTCGCAGATGTCCCGTGTGACCCTAACGTCCCAGACGTCCTAAATGTCTCATATGTCTTTAACGTCCCAGACGTCCTAAATGTCTGGCCTTAATGCCCCAGGCGTCCCAGATGTCCCATATGTTCCATATGTCCCTAACGTCCATGGCGTCCCAGATGTCCCATATGTCCCTAACGTCCCAGACGTCCCAGATGCCCCATATGTCTCTAACGTCACAGACGTCACAGATGTCCCATATGTTCCATATGTCCCCAATGTCCCAGGCGTCCCAGATGTTTCAGATGTCCCATATATCCCTAATGTCCCAGACGTCCCAGATGTCCCATATGTCCTTAACGTCCCAGACGTCCCAAATGTCCCATATGTCCCATATGTCCCATATGTCCCTAATGTCCTAGGCGTCCTAAATGTCTCATATTTCCTTAACGTCCCAGAAGTCCCAGACGTCCTAGATGTCCCATATGTCCTTAACGTCCCAGACGTAGCAAATGTCCTATATGTCCCTAACGTCCCAGACGTCCC
This sequence comes from Agriotes lineatus, assembly GCA_940337035.1. Taxonomy (NCBI): domain Eukaryota; kingdom Metazoa; phylum Arthropoda; class Insecta; order Coleoptera; family Elateridae; genus Agriotes; species Agriotes lineatus. The sequence goes on along the minus strand of CALNHX010000588.1, from coordinate 146,330 downwards.
AGAGGTCCCATATGTCCCTAACGTCCCAGACGTCCCAGATGTCCCATATGTCCCATATGTCCCTAATGTTTCACTCGTTCTAGACGTCCCATATGTCCTTAACGTCCCAGACGTCCCAGATGTCCCATATGTCCCTAACGTCCCAGACGTCCCAGACGTCCTGGATGTCCCATATGTCCCTAAAGTCCCAGACGTCCCAGATGTCCCATATGTCCCATATGTCCTTAATGTCCCATGCGTCCCAGATGACCCATATGTTCCAGATGTCTCATATGTCGCTAATGTTTCAGGCGTCCTAAATGCCCCATATGTCCTTAACGTCCCAGACGTCCCAGACGTCCTAGATGTCCCATATGTCCCTAAAGTCCCAGACGTCCCAGATGTCCCATATGTCCCATATGTTCTTAATGTCCAATGCGTCCCAGATGTCCCATATGTCCCATATGTCCCTAATGTCCCAGGCGTCCTAAATGTCTCATATGTCTTTAACATCCCAGACATCCAAGACGTCCCAGATGTCCCATATGTCCCTAACGTCCCAGACGTTCCAGACGTCAAAGATGTCCCATATGTCCCTAAAGTCCCAGACGTCCCAGATGTCCCATATGTCCCATATGTCCTTAATGTCCCATGCGTCCCAGATGTCCCATATGTCCCATATGTCCCTAATGTCCCAGGCGTCCTAAATGTCTCATATGTCTTTAACATCCCAGACATCCAAGACGTCCCAGATGTCCCATATGTCCCTAACGTCCCAGACGTTACAGATGTCCCATATGTCCCATATGTCCCTAACGTCCCAGGCGTCCCAGATGTCCCAAATGTCCCTAACGTCCCAGAAGTCCCAGATGTCCCATATGTCCCTAACGTCCCACACGTCACAGATGTCCCATATGTCCCTAATGTCCCTGGCGTCCCAGATGTTTCATATGTCCCATATATCTTTAATGTCCCAGACGTCCCACATGTCCCATATGTCCTTAACGTCCCAGACGTCCCAAATGTCCCATATGTCCCATATGTCCCTAATGTCGCAGGCGTCCTAAATGTCTCATATTTCCTTAACGTCCCAGACGTCCCAGACGTCCTAGATGTCCCATATGTCCTTAACGTCCCAGACGTAGCAGATGTCCTATATGTCCCTAACGTCCCAGACGTCCCAGAGGTCCCATATGTTCCTAACGTCCCAGACGTCCCAGATGTCCCATATGTCCCATATGTCCCTAATGTCCCACTCGTTCTAGACGTCCCATATGTCCTTAACGTCCCAGACGTCCCAGATGACCCATATGTCCCAGATGTCTTATATGTCCCTAATGTCTCAGGCGTCCTAAATGTCCCATATGTCCTTAACATCCCAGACATCCAAGACGTCCCAGACGTCTCAGATGTCTCATATGTTTCATATGTCCCTAATGTTTTAGACGTCCCAGATGTCCCATATGTCCCTAATGTCCAAGGCATCCTAAATCTCTCATATGTCCTTAACGTCCCACACGTCCCAGACGTCGTAGATGTCCCATATGTCCTTAACGTTCTAGACGTCCCAGATGTGCCATATGTCCCTAACGTCCCAGACGTCCCAGATATCCCATATGTCCCTTATGTCTCTAATGTCCCAGGCGACGTAGATGTTCCATATGTCTCTAACGTCCCAGACGTCCTAATTGTCCCATATGTCCCTAACGTCCCAGGCGTCCCAGCTGTCCCGTATGTCCCTAACGTCCCAGACGTCCCAGACGTCTCAGATGTCCCATATGTCCCATATGTCTTTAATGTCCCAGGCGTCCCAGATGTCCCATATGTCCCATATGTCCCTAATGTCCCAGGCGTCCTAAATGTCTCATATGTCTTTAACGTCCCAGACGTTCCAGACGTAACAGATGTCCCATATGTCCCTAACGTCCCAGACGTCGCAGATGTTCCATATGTCCCACATGTCCCTAATATCCTAGGCGTCCCATATGTCCCTAATGTTCCAGGCGTCCCATATGTCCCAGATGTCCCATATGTCCCTAACGTCCCAGACGTCCCAGATGTCCCATATGTCTTTAACGTCCCAGACGTCCTAGATGTCCCATATGTCCCTAACTTCCCAGGCGTCCTAGATGTCCTATATGCCTCTAACGTCCCAGACGTCCTAGATGTCCCATATGTCCTTAACGTCCCAGACGTAGCAGATGTCCTATATGTCCCTAACGTCCCAGACGTCCCAGAGGTCCCATATGTTCCTAACGTCCCAGACGTCCCAGATGTCCCATATGTCCCATATGTCCCTAATGTCCCACTTGTTCTAGACGTCCCATATGTCCTTAACGTCCCAGACTTTAAATGCCGTAGTAATTAATAAATGTAGCCCCGCGACGTTATAAATGCTATTGGGGACCGCTTGAATAATAAAAATATTTTAAATAACTTTTTCTTTCGGTGGAGACAGCTTCTTTTCTAATTGAGATACTACAGAAACACGTTATAAGTCGCAAACATTCGTTTTGCAGCGATTTGACCATTCCCGAGAAGCAACTAGGATAATTTCAGTACACGATTTTTACATTGTGCTATTTGGGTCACCTGACATAGTATATAATACATAATGTAGCTTACATACTTAATGGCAATACTTTAAATGCCGTAGTAATTAATAAATGTAGCCCCGCGACGTTATAAATGCTATTGGGGACCGCTTGAATAATAAAACTATATTAAATAATTTTTTCCGTCGGTGCAGACATCTTCTTTTCTGATTGAGATACTACAGGAATACGTTATAAGACGCAAACATTCGTTTTGCAGCGGTTTGACCATCCCCGAGAAGCAACTTGCACAATTTCAGTACAAGTTTTCCACATGGTGCTATTTGGTTAACCTGACATAGTAAATAATACATAATGTAGCTTTCATACTAAATGGCAACAGTTTAAATGCCGTAGTAACTAATAACTGTAGCCCCGCGACGTTATAAATGCTATTGGGGACCGCTTGAATAATAAAACTATATTAAACAATTTTTTCCGTCGGTGCAGACATCTTCTTTTCTGATTGAGATACTACAGAAACACGTTATAAGTCGCAAACATTCGTTTTGCACCGATTTGACCATTCCCGAGAAGCAACTAGCATAATTTCAGTACACGATTTTTACATTGTGCTATTTGGTTCACCTGACATAGTATATAATACATAATGTAGCTTACATACTAAATGGCAATACTTTAAATGCCGTAGTAATTAATAACTGTAGCCCCGCGACGTTATAAATGCTATTGGGGACGCTTGAATAATAAAACTATATTAAATAATATTTTCCGTCGGTGCAGCCATCTTCTTTTCTGATTGAGATACTACAGAAACACGTATAAGTCGCAAACATTCGTTTTAGAGCAATTTGACCATTCCCGAGAAGCAACTAGCATAATTTCAGTACACGATTTTTACATTGTGCTATGTGGTCCACCTGACATAGTAAATAATACATAATGTAGCTTACATACTAAATGGAATTAGTTTAAATGCCGTAGTTATTAATAACTGTAGCCCCGCGACGTTATAAATGCTATTGGGGACCGTTTGAATAATAAAAATATATTAAATCATTTTTCCGTCTTTGCAGACATCTTCCTTTCTGATTGAGATACTACAGAAAGACGTTAAAAGTCGCAAACATTCGTTTTGCAGCGATTTGACCATTCCCGAGAAGCAACTAGCATAATTTCAGTACACGACTTTTAGATTGTGCTATTTGGTTCACCTGACATTGTATATAATACATAATGTAGCTTACATACTAAATGGCAATACTTTAAATGCCGTAGTAATTAATAACTGTAGCCCCGCGACGTATAAATGCTATTGGGGACCGCTTGAATAATAAAACTATATTAATAATTTTTTCCGTCGTTGCAGACATCTTCTTTTCTGATTGAGAAACTACAAAAACACGTTAAAAGACGCAAATATTCGTTTTGCAGCAATTTGACCATTACCGAGAAGCAACTAGCATAATTCCAGTACACGATTTTTACATTGTGCTATTTGGATAACCTGACACAGTAAATAATACATAATGTGGCATACATACTAAATGGCAATAGTTTAAATGCCGCAGTAATTAATAACTGTAGCCCCGCGACGTTATAAATGCTATTGGGGACCGCTTGAATAATGAAAATATATTAAATCATTTTTTGCGTCGTTGCAGACATCTTCCTTTCTGATTGAGATACTACAGAAAGACCTTATAAGTTGCAAACATTCGTTTTGCAGCGATTTGACAATTCCCGAGAAGCAACTAGCATAATTTCAGTACACGATTTTTACATTGTGCTATTTGGTTCACCTGACATTGTATATAATACATAATGTAGCTTACATACTAAATGGCAATACTTTAAATGCGTAGTAATTAATAACTGTAGCCCCGCGACGTTATAAATGCTATTGGGGACCGCTTGAATAATAAAACTATATTAAACAATTTTTTCCGTCGGTGAAGACATCTTATTTTCTGATTGAGATACTGCGGAAGGACGTTGTAAGTCGCAACATTCGTTCTGCAGCGATTTGACCATTGACGAGAAGCAACTTGCACAATTTAAGTACACCATATTCACATTTTGCTATTTGGTTAACACGACATAGTGAACAAAACATAAAGTAGCTTACATACTAAACGGCAATAGTTTAAATGCCGTAGTAATTAATAACTGTAGCCCCACGACGTTATAAATGCTATTGGGGACCGCTTGAATAATAAAACTATATTAAATATTTTTTTCCGTCCTTGCAGACATCTTCTTTCTGATTGAGAAACTACAAAAACACGTTAAAAGTCGCAAATATTCGTTTTGCAGCAATTTGACCATTACCGAGAAGCAACTAGGATAATTTCAGTACCACGATTTTTACATTGTGCTATTTGGATAACCTGACATAGTAAATAATACATAATGTGGCATACATACTAAATGGCAATAGTTTAAATGCCGCAGTAATTAATAACTGTAGCCCGCGACATTATAAAATGCTATTGGGGACCGCTTGAATATAAAAATATATTAAATAATATTTCCGTCGTTGCAGACATCTTTCTTTTCTGATTGAGAAACTACAAAAACACGTTAAAAGTCGGCAAATATTCGTTTTGCAGCAATTTGACCATTTGCCGAGAAGCAACTAGCATAATTCCAGTACACGATGTTTACATTGTGCTATTTGGATAACCTGACATAGTAAATAATACATAATGTAGCTTACATACTAAATGGCAATACTTTAAATGCCGTAGTAATTAATAACTGTAGCCCCGCGACGTTATAATTGCTATTGGGGACCGCTTGAAAATAAAACTATATTAAGCAATTTTTTCCGTCGGTGAAGACATCTTGTTTACTGATTGAGATACTGCGGAAAGACGTTGTAAGTCGCAAACATTCGTTCTGCAGCGATTTGACCATTGACGAGAAGCAACTTGCACAATTTCAGTACCCATATTCACATTTTGCTATTTGGTTAACACGACATAGTAAACAATACATAAAGTAGCTTACGTACTAAACGGCAATAGTTTAAATGCCGTAGTAATTAATAACTGTAGCCCCGCGACGTTATAAAGCTATTGGGGACCGCTTGAATAATAAAAATATATTAGATAATTTTTTCCGTCGGTGCAGACATCTTTTTTTCTAATTCAGATACTACAGAAAGACGTTATAAGTCGAAAACATTTGTTTTGCAGCGATTTGACCATCCCGAGAAGCAACTTGCACAATTTTAGTACACGTTTTTCACATTATGCAATTTGGTTAACTGAATAGTAACAATTACATAATTGTAGCGTACGTACTAAACGGCAATAGTTTAAATGCCGTAGTAATTAATAACTGTAGCCCCACGACGTTATAAATGCTATTGGGGATCGCTTGAATAATAAAAATATATTAAATAACTTTTTCCGTCGGTGCAGACATCTTCTTTTCTGATTGAGATACTACAGAAAGACATTATAAGTCGAAAACATTCGTTTTGCAGCGATTTGACCATTGCCGAGAAGCAACTTGCACAATTTCGCTACACGTTTGTCCCATTGTGCTATTTGGTTAACCTGAAATAGTAAATAATACATAATGTAGCTTTCATACTAACTGGCAATAGTTTCAATGCAGTAGTAATTAATAACTGTAGCCCCGCGACGTTATAAATGCTATGGGGACTGCTTGAATTATAAAAATATATTAAATAATTTTTTCCGTGGTTGCAGACATCTTTTCTGATTGAGATACTACAGAAAGACGTTGTAAGTTGCAAACATTGTTTTGCAGCGATTTGACCATTCCCGAGAAGCAACTAGCACAATTTCAATACACGTTTTTCACATTGTGCTATTTGGTTAACCTGACATAGTAAATAATACATAATGTAGCTTACATACTAAACGGCAATAGTTTAAATGCCGTAGTAATTAATAACTGCAGCCCGCGAAGTTATAAATGCATTTAGGGCCGCTTGAATAATAAAAATATATTAAATATTTTTTTCCGGCGGTGGAGACATCTTCTTTTCTGATTCAGATACTACAGGAAGACGTTTTAAGTCGCAAACATTCGTTTTGCAGCGATTTGACCATCCCCGAGATGCAACTTGCACAATTTCAGTACACGTTTTTCACATTATGCTATTTGGTTAACTGACACAGTAAACAATACTTAATGTAGCTTACGTAATAACCGGCAATAGTTTAAATGCCGTAGTAATTAATAACTGTACCCGCGCGACTTTATAAATGGTATTGGGGACCGCTTGAATAATAAAAATATATTAAATAACTTTTCCGTCGGTACAGACATCTTCTTTTCTGATTGAGATACTACAGGAAGACGTTATAAGTCGCAAACATTCGTTTTGCAGGGATTTGACCATTGCCGAGAAGCAACTAGCATAATTTCACTACTGGATTTTTACATTGTGCTATTTGGTTAAACTGACATAGTATATAATACATAATGTAGCTTACATACTAAATGGCAATACTTTAAATGCCGTAGTAATTAATAACTGTAGCCCCGCGACCTTATAAATGCTATTGGGGAGAGCTTGAATAATAAAACTATATTAAACAATTTTTTTCGTCGGTGAAGACATCTTTTTTTTCTGTTCGAGATACTGCAAAAAAGACGTTGTAAGTCGCAAACATTCGTTCTGCAGCGATTTGGCCATTGACGAGAAGCAACTAGCATAATTCCAGTACACGATTTTTACATTGTGCTATTTGGATAACCTGACACAGTAAATAATACATAATGTGGCATACATACTAAATGGCAATAGTTTAAATGCCGCAGTAATTAATAACTGTAGCCCCGCGACGTTATAAATGCTATTGGGGACCGCTTGAATAATGAAAATATATTAAATCATTTTTTGCGTCGTTGCAGACATCTTCCTTTCTGATTGAGATACTACAGAAAGACCTTATAAGTTGCAAACATTCGTTTTGCAGCGATTTGACAATTCCCGAGAAGCAACTAGCATAATTTCAGTACACGATTTTTACATTGTGCTATTTGGTTCACCTGACATTGTATATAATACATAATGTAGCTTACATACTAAATGGCAATACTTTAAATGCCGTAGTAATTAATAACTGTAGCCCCGCGACGTTATAAATGCTATTGGGGACCGCTTGAATAATAAAACTATATTAAACAATTTTTTCCGTCGGTGAAGACATCTTATTTTCTGATTGAGATACTGCGGAAGGACGTTGTAAGTCGCAAACATTCGTTCTGCAGCGATTTGACCATTGACGAGAAGCAACTTGCACAATTTAAGTACACCATATTCACATTTTGCTATTTGGTTAGCACGACATAGTGAACAAAACATAAAGTAGCTTACATACTAAACGGCAATAGTTTAAATGCCGTAGTAATTAATAACTGTAACCCCACGACGTTATAAATGCTATTGGGGACCGCTTGAATAATAAAACTATATTAAATATTTTTTTCCGTCCTTGCAGACATCTTCTTTTCTGATTGAGAAACTACAAAAACACGTTAAAAGTCGCAAATATTCGTTTTGCAGCAATTTGACCATTACCGAGAAGCAACTAGGATAATTTCAGTACACGATTTTTACATTGTGCTATTTGGATAACCTGACATAGTAAATAATACATAATGTGGCATACATACTAAATGGCAATAGTTTAAATGCCGCAGTAATTAATAACTGTAGCCCCGCGACATTATAAATGCTATTGGGGACCGCTTGAATAATAAAAATATATTAAATAATATTTCCGTCGTTGCAGACATCTTCTTTTCTGATTGAGAAACTACAAAAACACGTTAAAAGTCGCAAATATTCGTTTTGCAGCAATTTGACCATTGCCGAGAAGCAACTAGCATAATTCCAGTACACGATGTTTACATTGTGCTATTTGGATAACCTGACATAGTAAATAATACATAATGTAGCTTACATACTAAATGGCAATACTTTAAATGCCGTAGTAATTAATAACTGTAGCCCCGCGACGTTATAATTGCTATTGGGGACCGCTTGAAAAATAAAACTATATTAAGCAATTTTTCCGTCGGTGAAGACATCTTGTTTACTGATTGAGATACTGCGGAAAGACGTTGTAAGTCGCAAACATTCGTTCTGCAGCGATTTGACCATTGACGAGAAGCAACTTGCACAATTTCAGTACACCATATTCACATTTTGCTATTGGTTAACACGACATAGTAAACAATACATAAAGTAGCTTACGTACTAAACGGCAATAGTTTAAATGCCGTAGTAATTAATAACTGTAGCCCCGCGACGTTATAAATGCTATTGGGGACCGCTTGAATAATAAAAATATATTAGATAATTTTTTCCGTCGGTGCAGACATCTTTTTTTCTAATTCAGATACTACAGAAAGACGTTATAAGTCGAAAACATTTGTTTTGCAGCGATTTGACCATCCCCGAGAAGCAACTTGCACAATTTTAGTACACGTTTTTCACATTATGCAATTTGTTAACCTGACATAGTAAACAATACATAATGTAGCGTACGTACTAAACGGCAATAGTTTAAATGCCGTAGTAATTAATAACTGTAGCCCACGACGTTATAAATGCTATTGGGGATCGCTTGAATAATAAAAATATATTAAATAACTTTTTCCGTCGGTGCAGACATCTTCTTTTCTGATTGAGATACTACAGAAAGACATTATAAGTCGAAAACATTCGTTTTGCAGCGATTTGACCATTGCCGAGAAGCAACTTGCACAATTTCGCTACACGTTTGTCCCATTGTGCTATTTGGTTAACCTGAAATAGTAAATAATACATAATGTAGCTTCATACTAACTGGCAATAGTTTCTATGCAGTAGTAATTAATAACTGTAGCCCCGCGACGTTATAAATGCTATGGGGACTGCTTGAATTATAAAAATATATTAAATAATTTTTTCCGTGGTTGCAGACATCTTTTCTGATTGAGATACTACAGAAAGACGTTGTAAGTTGCAAACATTGTTTTGCAGCGATTTGACCATTCCCGAGAAGCAACTAGCACAATTTCAATACACGTTTTTCACATTGTGCTATTTGGTTAACCTGACATAGTAAATATACATAATGTAGCTTACATACTAAACGGCAATAGTTTAAATGCCGTAGTAATTAATAACTGCAGCCCCGCGAAGTTATAAATGCATTTAGGGCCGCTTGAATAATAAAAATATATTAAAATATTTTTTTCCGTCGGTGGAGACATCTTCTTTTCTGATTCAGATACTACAGGAAGACGCTTTAAGTCGCAAACATTCGTTTTGCAGCGATTTGACCATCCCCGAGATGCAACTTGCACAATTTCAGTACACGTTTTTCACATTATGCTATTTGGTTAACCTGACACAGTAAACAATACTTAATGTAGCTTACGTAATAACCGGCAATAGTTTAAATGCCGTAGTAATTAATAACTGTACCCGCGCGACTTTATAAATGGTATTGGGGACCGCTTGAATAATAAAAATATATTAAATAACTTTTCCGTCGGTACAGACATCTTCTTTTCTGATTGAGATACTACAGGAAGACGTTATAAGTCGCAAACATTCGTTTTGCAGCGATTTGACCATTGCCGAGAAGCAACTAGCATAATTTCACTACTGGATTTTTACATTGTGCTATTTGGTTAAACTGACATAGTATATAATACATAATGTAGCTTACATACTAAATGGCAATACTTTAAATGCCGTAGTAATTAATAACTGTAGCCCCGCGACCTTATAAATGCTATTGGGGAGAGCTTGAATAATAAAACTATATTAAACAATTTTTTTCGTCGGTGAAAACATCTTTTTTTCTGTTCGAGATACTGCAAAAAGACGTTGTAAGTCGCAAACATTCGTTCTGCAGCGATTTGGCCATTGACGAGAAGCAACTTGCATAATTTCAGTACACGATTTTTACATTGTGCTATTTGGTTCACCTGACATAGTAAACAATACATAATGTAGCTTACATACTAAATGGCAAACTTTAAATATCGTAGTAATTAATAACTGTAGCCCCGCGACGTTATAAATGCTATTGGGGACCGCTTGAATAATAAAACTATATTAAATAATTTTTTCCGTCGGTGCAGACATCTTCTTTTCTGATTGAGATACTACAGAAACACGTTATAAGTCGCAAACATTCGTTTTGCAGCGATTTGACCATTCCCGAGAAGCAACTAGCATAATTTCAGTACACGATTTTTACATTGTGCTATTTGGTTCACCTGACATAGTATATAATACATAATGTAGCTTACATACTAAATGGCAAACTTTAAATATCGTAGTAATTAATAACTGTAGACCCGCGACGTTATAAATGCTATTGGGGACCGCTTGAATAATAAAAATATATTAAATCATTTTTTTCGTCTTTGCAGACATCTTCCTTTCTGATTGAGATACTACAGAAAGACGTTATAAGTCGCAAACTTTCGTTTTGCAGCAATTTGACCATTCCCGATAAGCAACTAGGATAATTTCAGTACACGATTTTTACATTGTGCTATTTGGTTCACCTGACATAGTAAATAAAACATAATGTAGCTTACATACTAAATGGCAATAGTTTAAATGCCGTAGTAACTAATAACAGTAGACCCGCGACATTATAAATGCTATTGGGGACCGCTTGAATAATAAAAATATATTAAATCATTTTTTTCGTCTTTGCAGACATCTTCCTTTCTGATTGAGATACCACAGAAACACGTTATAAGTCGCAAACATTCGTTTTGCAGCGATTTGACCATTCCCGAGAAGCAACTAGAATAATTTCAGTACACAATTTTTACATTGTGCTATTTGGTTCACCTGACATAGTATATAATACATAATGTAGCTTACATACTTAATGGCAATACTTTAAATGCCGTAGTAATTAATAAATGTAGCCCCGCGACGTTATAAATGCTATTGGGGACCGCTTGAATAATAAAACTATATTAAATAATTTTTTCCGTCGGTGCAGACATCTTCTTTTCTGATTGAGATACTACAGAAAGACGTTATAAGTCGAAAACATTCGTTTTGCAGCGATTTGACCATTCCCGAGAAGCAACTAGCATAATTTCAGTACACGATTTTTACATTGTGCTATTTGGTTCACCTGACATAGTAAATAAAACATAATGTAGCTTAGATACTAAATGGCAATAGTTTAAATGCCGTAGTAACTAATAACTGTAGACCCGCGACGTTATAAATGCTATTGGGGACCGCTTGAATAATAAAAATATATTAAATCATTTTTTCCGTCTTTGCAGACATCTTCCTTTCTGATTGAGATACTACAGAAAGACGTTATAAGTCGCAAACTTTCGTTTTGCAGCAATTTGACCATTCCCGATAAGCAACTAGGATAATTTCAGTACACGATTTTTACATTGTGCTATTTGGTTCACCTGACATAGTAAATAAAACATAATGTAGCTTACATACTAAATGGCAATAGTTTAAATGCCGTAGTAACTAATAACAGTAGACCCGCGACATTATAAATGCTATTGGGGACCGCTTGAATAATAAAAATATATTAAATCATTTTTTTCGTCTTTGCAGACATCTTCCTTTCTGATTGAGATACCACAGAAACACGTTATAAGTCGCAAACATTCGTTTTGCAGCGATTTGACCATTCCCGAGAAGCAACTAGAATAATTTCAGTACACAATTTTTACATTGTGCTATTTGGTTCTCCTGACATAGTATATAATACATAATGTAGCTTACATACTTAATGGCAATACTTTAAATGCCGTAGTAATTAATAAATGTAGCCCCGCGACGTTATAAATGCTATTGGGGACCGCTTGAATAATAAAACTATATTAAATAATTTTTTCCGTCGGTGCAGACATCTTCTTTTCTGATTGAGATACTACAGAAAGACGTTATAAGTCGAAAACATTCGTTTTGCAGCGATTTGACCATTCCCGAGAAGCAACTAGGATAATTTCAGTACACGATTTTTACATTGTGCTATTTGGTTCACCTGACATAGTATATAATACATAATGTAGCTTACATACTTAATGGCAATACTTTAAATGCCGTAGTAATTAATAAATGTAGCCCCGCGACGTTATAAATGCTATTGGGGACCGCTTGAATAATAAAAATATTTTAAATAACTTTTTCTTTCGGTGGAGACAGCTTCTTTTCTAATTGAGATACTACAGAAACACGTTATAAGTCGCAAACATTCGTTTTGCAGCGATTTGACCATTCCCGAGAAGCAACTAGGATAATTTCAGTACACGATTTTTACATTGTGCTATTTGGTTCACCTGACATAGTTTATAATACATAATGTAGCTTACATACTTAATGGCAATACTTTAAATGCCGTAGTAATTAATAAATGTAGCCCCGCGACGTTATAAATGCTATTGGGGACCGCTTGAATAATAAAACTATATTAAATAATTTTTTCCGTCGGTGCAGACATCTTCTTTTCTGATTGAGATACTACAGGAATACGTTATAAGACGCAAACATTCGTTTTGCAGCGGTTTGACCATCCCCGAGAAGCAACTTGCACAATTTCAGTACAAGTTTTCCACATGGTGCTATTTGGTTAACCTGACATAGTAAATAATACATAATGTAGCTTTCATACTAAATGGCAACAGTTTAAATGCCGTAGTAATTAATAACTGTAGCCCCGCGACGTTATAAATGCTATTGGGGACCGCTTGAATAATAAAACTATATTAAACAATTTTTTCCGTCGGTGCAGACATCTTCTTTTCTGATTGAGATACTACAGAAACACGTTATAAGTCGCAAACATTCGTTTTGCACCGATTTGACCATTCCCGAGAAGCAACTAGCATAATTTCAGTACACGATTTTTACATTGTGCTATTTGGTTCACCTGACATAGTATATAATACATAATGTAGCTTACATACTAAATGGCAATACTTTAAATGCCGTAGTAATTAATAACTGTAGCCCCGCGACGTTATAAATGCTATTGGGGACCGCTTGAATAATAAAACTATATTAAATAATATTTTCCGTCGGTGCAGCCATCTTCTTTTCTGATTGAGATACTACAGAAACACGTTATAAGTCGCAAACATTCGTTTTAGAGCAATTTGACCATTCCCGAGAAGCAACTAGCATAATTTCAGTACACGATTTTTACATTGTGCTATTTGGTCCACCTGACATAGTAAATAATACATAATGTAGCTTACATACTAAATGGAATTAGTTTAAATGCCGTAGTATTAATAACTGTAGCCCCGCGACGTTATAAATGCTATTGGGGACCGTTTGAATAATAAAAATATATTAAATCATTTTTTCCGTCTTTGCAGACATCTTCCTTTCTGATTGAGATACTACAGAAAGACGTTAAAAGTCGCAAACATTCGTTTTGCAGCGATTTGACCATTCCGAGAAGCAACTAGCATAATTCCAGTACACGATTTTTACATTGTGCTATTTGGATAACCTGACATAGTAAATAATACATAATGTAGCTTACATACTAAATGGCAATACTTTAAATGCCGTAGTAATTAATAACTGTAGCCCCGCGACGTTATAATTGCTATTGGGACCGCTTGAAAAATAAAACTATATTAAGCAATTTTTTCCGTCGGTGAAGACATCTTGTTTACTGATTGAGATACTGCGGAAAGACGTTGTAAGTCGCAAACATTCGTTCTGCAGCGATTTGACCATTGACGAGAAGCAACTTGCACAATTTCAGTACACCATATTCACATTTTGCTATTTGGTTAACACGACATAGTAAACAATACATAAAGTAGCTTACGTACTAAACGGCAATAGGTTAAATGCCGTAGTAATTAATAACTGTAGCCCCGCGACGTTATAAATGCTATTGGGGACCGCTTGAATAATAAAAATATATTAGATAATTTTTTCCGTCGGTGCAGACATCTTTTTTTCTAATTCAGATACTACAGAAAGACGTTATAAGTCGAAAACATTTGTTTTGCAGCGATTTGACCATCCCCGAGAAGCAACTTGCACAATTTTAGTACACGTTTTTCACATTATGCAATTTGGTTAACCTGACATAGTAAACAATACATAATGTAGCGTACGTACTAAACGGCAATAGTTTAAATGCCGTAGTAATTAATAACTGTAGCCCCGCGACGTTATAAATATTATTGGGGATCGCTTGAATAATAAAAATATATTAAATAACTTTTTCCGTCGGTGCAGACATCTTCTTTTCTGATTGAGATACTACAGAAAGACATTATAAGTCGAAAACATTCGTTTTGCAGCGATTTGACCATTGCCGAGAAGCAACTTGCACAATTTCACTACACGTTTGTCCCATTGTGCTATTTGGTTAACCTGAAATAGTAAATAATACATAATGTAGCTTTCATACTAACTGGCAATAGTTTCAATGCAGTAGTAATTAATAACTGTAGCCCCGCGACGTTATAAATGCTATGGGGACTGCTTGAATTATAAAAATATATTAAATAATTTTTTCCGTGGTTGCAGACATCTTTTCTGATTGAGATACTACAGAAAGACGTTGTAAGTTGCAAACATTGTTTTGCAGCGATTTGACCATTCCCGAGAAGCAACTAGCACAATTTCAATACACGTTTTTCACATTGTGCTATTTGGTTAACCTGACATAGTAAATAATACATAATGTAGCTTACATACTAAACGGCAATAGTTTAAATGCCGTAGTAATTAATAACTGCAGCCCCGCGAAGTTATAAATGCATTTAGGGCCGCTTGAATAATAAAAATATATTAAATATTTTTTTCCGTCGTTGGAGACATCTTCTTTTCTGATTCAGATACTACAGGAAGACGTTTTAAGTCGCAAACATTCGTTTTGCAGCGATTTGACCATCCCCGAGATGCAACTTGCACAATTTCAGTACACGTTTTTCACATTATGCTATTTGGTTAACCTGACACAGTAAACAATACTTAATGTAGCTTACGTAATAACCGGCAATAGTTTAAATGCCGTAGTAATTAATAACTGTACCCGCGCGACTTTATAAATGGTATTGGGGACCGCTTGAATAATAAAAATATATTAAATAACTTTTCCGTCGGTGCAGACATTTTCTTTTCTGATTGAGATACTACAGGAAGACGTTATAAGTCGCAAACATTCGTTTTGCAGCGATTTGACCATTGCCGAGAAGCAACTAGCATAATTTCACTACTGGATTTTTACATTGTGCTATTTGGTTAAACTGACATAGTATATAATACATAATGTAGCTTACATACTAAATGGCAATACTTTAAATGCCGTAGTAATTAATAACTGTAGCCCCGCGACCTTATAAATGCTATTGGGGAGAGCTTGAATAATAAAACTATATTAAACAATTTTTTTCGTCGGTGAAGACATCTTTTTTTCTGTTCGAGATACTGCAAAAAGACGTTGTAAGTCGCAAACATTCGTTCTGCAGCGATTTGGCCATTGACGAGAAGCAACTTGCACAATTTCAGTACACCATATTCACATTTTGCTATTTGGTTAACCCGACATAGTAAACAATACATAATGTAGCTTACGTACTAAACGGCAATAGTTTAAATGCCGTAGTAAGTAATAACTGTAACCCCGCGACGTTATAAATGCTATTGGGGATCGCTTGAATTATAAAAATATATTAAATAACTTTTTCCGTCGGTGCAGAAATCTTCCTTTCTGATTGAAATACTACAGAAAGACGTTATAAGTCGAAAACATTCGTTTTGCAGCGATTTGACCATTGCCGAGAAGCAACTTGCACAATTTCAATACACGTTTGTCCCATTGTGCTATTTGGTTAACCTGAAATAGTAAATAATACATAATGTAGCTTTCATACTAACTGGCAATAGTTTCAATGCCGTAGTAATTAGTAACAGTAGCCCCGCGACGTTATAAATGCTATTGGGGACTGCTTGGATTATAAAAACATATTAAATAATTTTTCCGTGGTTGCAGACATCTTCTTTTCTGATTCAGATACTACACAAAGACGTTATAAGTCGAAAACATTCGATTTGCAGCGATTTAACCATCCCCGAGAAGCAACTTGCACAATTTTAGTACCCGTTTTTCACATTATGCAATTTGGTTAACCTGACATAGTAAACAATACATAATGTAGCTTACGTACTAAACGGCAATAGTTTAAATGCCGTAGTAATTAATAACTGTAGCCCCTCGACGTTATAAATGCTATTGGGGATCGCTTGAATTATAAAAATATATTAAATAACTTTTTCCGTCGGTGCAGACATCTTCTTTTCTGATTGAGATACTACAGAAAGACGTTATAAGTCGAAAACATTCGTTTTGCAGCGATTTGACCATTGCCGAGAAGCAACTTGCACAATTTCAATACACGTTTGTCCCATTGTGCTATTTGGTTAACCTGAAATAGTAAATAATACATAATGTAGCTTTCATACTAACTGGCAATAGTTTCAATGCCGTAGTAATTAGTAACAGTAGCCCCGCGACGTTATAAATGCTATTGGGGACTGCTTGGATTATAAAAACATATTAAATAATTTTTTCCGTGGTTGCAGACATCTTTTCTGATTGAGATACTACAGAAAGACGTTGTAAGTTGCAAACATTGTTTTGCAGCGATTTGACCATTCCCGAGAAGCAACTAGCACAATATCAGTACACGTTTTTCACATTGTGGTATTTGGTTAACCTGACATAGTAAATAATACATAATGTAGCTTACATACTAAATGGCAATACTTTAAATGCCGTAGTAATTAATAACTGTAGCCCCGCGACGTTATAAATGCTATTGGGGACCGCTTGAATAATAAAACTATATTAAATAATTTTTTCCGTCGGTGCAGACATCTTCTTTTCTGATTGAGATACTACAGAAACACGTTATAAGTCGCAAACATTCGTTTTAGAGCAATTTGACCATTCCCGAGAAGCAACTAGCATAATTTCAGTACACGATTTTTACATTGTGCTATTTGGTTCACCTGACATAGTAAATAATACATAATGTAGCTTACATACTAAATGGCAATACTTTAAATGCCGCAGTAATTAATAACTGTAGCCCCGCGACGTTATAAATGCTATTGGGGACCGCTTGAATAATAAAAATATATTAAATAATTTTTTCCGTCGTTGCAGACATCTTCTTTTCTGATTGAGAAACTACAAAAACACGTTAAAAGTCGCAAATATTCGTTTCGCAGCAATTTGACCATTACCGAGAAGCAACTAGCATAATTCCAGTACACGATTTTTACATTGTGCTATTTGGATAACCTGACATAGTAAATAATACATAATGTAGCTTACATACTAAATGGCAATACTTTAAATGCCGGTAATTAATAACTGTAGCCCCGCGACGTTATAAATGCTATTGGGGACCGCTTGAATAATAAAACTATATTAAACAATTTTTTCCGTCGGTGAAGACATCTTGTTTTCTGATTGAGATACTGCGGAAAGACGTTGTAAGTCGCAAACATTCGTTCTGCAGCGATTTGACCATTGACGAGAAGCAACTTGCACAATTTCAGTACACCATATTCACATTTTGCTATTTGGTTAACACGACATAGTAAACAATACATAAAGTAGCTTACGTACTAAACGGCAATAGTTTAAATGCCGTAGTAATTAATAACTGTAACCCCGCGACGTTATAAATGCTATTGGGGACCGCTTGAATAATAAAACTATATTAGATAACTTTTTCCGTCGGTGCAGACATCTTCTTTTCTAATTCAGATACTACAGAAAGACGTTATAAGTCGAAAACATTCGTTTTGCAGCGATTTGACCGTCCCCGAGAAGCAACTTGCACAATTTTAGTACACGTTTTTCACATTATGAAATTTGGTTAACCTGACATAGTAAACAATACATAATGTAGTTTACGTACTAAACGGCAATAGTTTAAATGCCGTAGTAATTAATAACTGTAGCCCCGCGACGTTATAAATGCTATTGGGGATCGCTTGAATAATAAAAATATATTAAATAACTTTTTCCGTCGGTGCAGACATCTTCTTTTCTGATTGAGATACTACAGAAAGACGTTATAAGTCGAAAACATTCGTTTTGCAGCGATTTGACCATTGCCGAGAAGCAACTTGCACAATTTCACTACACGTTTGTCCATTGTGCTATTTGGTTAACCTGAAATAGTAAATAATACATAATGTAGCCTTCATACTAACTGGCAATAGTTTCAATGCCGTAGTAGTTAATAACTGTAGCCCCGCGACGTTATAAATGCTATTGGGGACTGCTTGAATTATAAAAATATATTAAATAATTTTTTCCGTGGTTGCAGACATCTTTCTGATTGAGATACTACAGAAAGACGTTGTAAGTTGCAAACATTGTTCTGCAGCGATTTGACCATTCCCGAGAAGCAACTAGCACAATTTCAGTACACGTTTTTCACATTGTGCCATTTGGTTAACCTGACATAGCAAATAATACATAATGTAGCTTACATACTAAACGGCAATAGTTTAAATGCCGTAGTAATTAATAACTGCAGCCCCGCGAAGTTATAAATGATTTTGGGGACCGCTTGTATAATAAAATATATTAAATAATTTTTTCCGTCGGTGGAGACATCTTCTTTTCTGATTCAGATACTACAGGGAGACGTTATAGGTCGCAAACATTCGTTTGCAGCGATTTGACCATCCCGAGATGCAACCTGCACAATTTCAGTACACGTTTTTCACATTATGCTATTTGGTTAACCTGACATAGTAAACAATACTTAATGTAGCTTACGTAATAACCGGCAATAGTTTAAATGCCGTAGTAATTAATAACTGTACCCGCGCGACGTTATAAATGGTATTGGGGTCCGCTTGAATAATAATAATATATTAAATAACTTTATCCGTCGGTGCAGACATCTTCTTTTCTGATTGAGATACTACAGGAAGACGTTCTAAGTCGAAAACATTCGTTTTGCAGCGATTTGACCATTCCCGAGAAGCAACTAGCATAATACCAGTACACGATTTTTACATTGTGCTATTTGGTTTACCTGACATAGTATATAATACATAATGTAGCTTACATACTAAATGGCAATACTTTAAATGCCGTAGTAATTAATAAATGTAGCCCCGCGACGTTATAAATGCTATTGGGGACCGCTTGAATAATAAAACTATATTAAATAATTTTTTCCGTCGGTGCAGACATCTTCTTTTTTGATTGAGATACTACAGAAACACGTTATAAGTCGCAAACATTCGTTTTGCAGCGATTTGACCATTGCCGAGAAGCAACTAGCATAATTTCAGTACACGATTTTTTCTTTGTGCTATTTGGTTAACCCGACATAGTAAACAATACATAATGTAGCTTACATACTAAATGGCAATAGTTTAAATGCCGTAGTAACTAATAACTGTAGCCCCGCGACGTTATAAATGCTATTGGGGACCGCTTGAATAATAAAAATATATTAAATCATTTTTTCCGTCTTTGCAGACATCTTCTTTTTTGATTGAAATACTACAGAAAAACGTTATAAGTCGCAAACATTCGTTTTGCAGCGATTTGACCATTCCCGAGAAGCAACTAGCATAATATCAGTACACGATTTTTACATCGTGCTATTTGGTTCACCTGACATAGTATATAATACATAATGTAGCTTACATACTAAATGGCAATACTTTAAATGCCGTAGTAATTAATAAATGTAGCCTCGCGACGCTGTAAATGCTATTGGGGACCGCTTGAATAATAAAACTATATTAAATAATTTTTTCCGTCGGTGCAGACATCTTCTTTTTTGATTGAGACACTACAGAAACACGTTATAAGTCGCAACATTCGTTTTGCAGCGATTTGGCCATTGCCGAGAAACAACTAGCATAATTCCAGTACACGATTTTTACATTGTGCTATTTGGTTAACCTGACATAGTAAATAATACATAATGTGGCTTACATACTAAATGGCAATAGTTTAAATGCCGTAGTATTTAATAACTGTAGCCCCGCGACGTTATAAATGCTATTGGGGACCGCTTGAATAATAAAAATATTTTAAATCATTTTTTCGTCTTTGCAGTAATCTTCTTTCTGATTGAGATACTACAGAAAGACGTTATAAGTCGCAAACATTCGTTTTGCAGCGATTTGACCATTCCCGATAAGCAACTAGCATAATTTCAGTACACGATTTTTACATTGTGCTATTTGGTTAACCTGACATAGTAAATAATACATAATGTGGCTTACATACTAAATGGCAATAGTTTAAATGCCGTAGTACCTAATAACTGTAGCCCCGCGACGTTATAATGCTATTGGGGACCGCTTGAATAATAAAAATATAGTAAATCATTTTTTCCGTCGGTGCAGACATCTTCCTTTCTGATTGAGATACTACAAAAAACATGTTAAAAGTCGCAAACATTCGTTTTGCAGCGATTTGACCATTCCCGATAAGCAACTAGCATAATTTCAGTACACGATTTTTACATTGTGCTATTTGGTTAACCTGACATAGTAAATAATACATAATGTAGCTTACATACTAAATGGCAATGCTTTAAATGCCGTAGTAATTAATAACTGTAGCCCCGCGACGTTATAAATGCTATTGGGTACCGCTTGAATAATAAAACTATATTAAACAATTTTTTCCGTCGGTGAAGACATCTTTTTTTCTGATTGAGATACTGCGGAAAGACGTTGTAAGTCGCAAACATTCGTTCTGCAGCGATTTGACCATTGACAAGAAGCAACTTGCACAATTTCAGTACACCATATTCATATTTTGCTATTTGGTTAACCCGACATAGTAAACAATACATAACGTAGCTTACATACTAAATGGCAATAGTTTAAAGGCCGTAGTAACTAATAACTGTAGCCCCGCGACGTTATAAATGCTATTGGGAACCGCTTGAATAATAAAAATATATAAAATCATTTTTTCCGTCGGTGCAGACATCTTCTTTTCTGATTGAGATACTACAAAAATACGTTAAAAGTCGCAAACATTCGTTTTGCAGCGATTTGACCATTGCCGAGAAGCAACTAGCATAATTCCAGTACACGATTTTTACATTGTGCTATTTGGTTCACCTGACATTGTATATAATACATAATGTGGCTTACATACTAAATGGCAATATTTTAAATGACGTAGTAATTAATAGCTGTAGCCCCGCGACGTTATAAATGCTATTGGAGACCGCTTGAATAATAAAACTATATTAAACAATTTTTTCCGTCGGTGAAGACATCTTTTTTTCTGATTAAGATACTGCGCAAAGACGTTGTAAGTCGCAAACATTCGTTCTACAGCAATTTGACCATTGACGAGAAGCTACTTGCACAATTTCAGTACACCATATTCACATTTTGCTATTTGTTTAACCCGACATAGTAAACAATACATAATGTGGCTTACATACTAAATGGCAATATTTTAAATGACGTAGTAATTAATAGCTGTAGCCCCGCGACGTTATAAATGCTATTGGGACCGCTTGAATAATAAAACTATATTAAACAATTTTTTCCGTCGGTGAAGACATCTTCTTTTCTGATTGAGATACTACAGAAAGACGTTATAAGTCGCAAACATTCGTTTGCAGCGATTTGACCATTCCCGAGAAGCAACTAGCATAATTTCAGTACACGATTTTTACATTGTGCTATTTGGTTACCTGACATAGTATATAATACGTAATGTAGCTTACATACTAAATGGCAATACTTTAAATGCCGTAGTAATTAATAAATGTAGCCCAGCGACGTTATAAATGCTAATGGGGACCGCTTGAATAATAAAACTATATTAAATAATTTTTTCCGTCGGTGCAGACATCTTCTTTTTTGATTGAGATACTACAGAAAACACGTTATAAGTCGCAAACATTCGTTTTGCAGCGATTTAACCATTGCCGAGAAGCAACTAGCATAATTCCAGTACACGATTTTTACATTGTGCTATTTGGTTAACCTGACAGAGTAAATAATACATAATGTGGCTTACATACTAAATGGCAATAGTTTAAATGCCGTAGTAATTAATAACTGTAGCCCCGCGACGTTATAAATTGCTATTGGGGACCGCTTGCATAATAAAAATATATTAAATCATTTTTCCGTCTTTGCAGACATCTTCCTTACTGATTGAGATACTACAGAAAGACCTTATAAGTTGCAAACATTCGTTTTGCAGCGATTTGACCATTCCCGAGAAGCAACTAGCATAATTTCAGTACACGATTTTTACATTGTGCTATTTGGTTCACCTGACATTGTATATAATACATAATGTAGCTTACATACTAAATGGCAATACTTTAAATGCCGTAGTAATTAATAACTGTAGCCCCGCGACGTTATAAATGCTATTGGGACCGCTTGAATAATAAAACTATATTAAACAATTTTTTCCGTCGGTGAAGACATCTTGTTTTCTGATTGAGATACTGCGGAAAGTCGTTATAAGTCGCAAACATTCGTTTTGCAGCGATTTGGCCATTGCCGCGAAGCAACTAGCATAATTTCAGTACACGATTTTTACATTGTGCTATTTGGTTAACCCGACATAGTAACCAATACATAATGTAGCTTACATACTAAATGGCAATAGTTTAAATGCCGTAGTAACTAATAACTGTAGCCCCGCGACGTTATAAATGCTATTGGGGACCGCTTGAATAATAAAAATATATTAAATCATTTTTTCCGTCTTTGCAGACATCTTCCTTTCTGATTGAAATACTACAGAAAAACGTTATAAGTCGCAAACATTCGTTTTGCAGCGATTTGACCATTCCCGAGAAGCAACAAGCATAATATCAGTACACGATTTTTACATTGTGCTATTTGGTTCACCTGACATAGTATATAATACATAATGTAGCTTACATACTAAATGGCAATACTTTAAAGGCCGTAGTAATTAATAAATGTAGCCCCGCGACGTTATAAATGCTATTGGGGACCGCTTAAATAATAAAACTATATTAAATAATTTTTTCCGTCGGTGCAGACATCTTCTTTTTGATTGAGATACTACAGAAACACGTTATAAGACGCAAACATTCGTTTTGCAGCGATTTGACCATTGCCGAGAAGCAACTAGCATAATTCCAGTACACGATTTTTACATTGTGCTATTTGGTTAACCTGACATAGTAAATAATACATAATGTGGCTTACATACTAAATGGCAATAGTTTAAATGCCGTAGTATGTAATAACTGTAGCCCCGCGACGTTATAAATGCTATTGGGGACCGCTTAAATAATAAAACTATATTAAATAATTTTTTCCGTCGGTGTAGACATCTTCTTTTTTGATTGAGATACTACAGAAACACGTTATAAGTCGCAAACATTCGTTTTGCAGCGATTTGACCATTGCCGAGAAGCAACTAGCATAATTCCAGTACACGATTTTTACATTGTGCTATTTGGTTAACCTGACATAGTAAATAATACATAATGTGGCTTACATACTAAATGGCAATAGTTTAAATGCCGTAGTATTTAATAACTGTAGCCCCGCGACGTTATAAATGCTATTGGGTACCGCTTGAATAATAAAACTATATTAAACAATTTTTTCCGTCGGTGAAGACATCTTGTTTTCTGATTGAGATACTGCAGAAAGACGTTGTAAGTCGCAAACATTCGTTCTGCAGCGATTTGACCATTGACGAGAAGCAACTTGCACAATTTCAGTACACCATATTCACATTTTGCTATTTGGTTAACCCGACATAGTAAACAATACATAATGTAGCTTACATACTAAATGGCAATAGTTTAAATGCCGTAGTAACTAATAACTGTAGCCCCGCGACATTATAAATGCCATTGGGGACCGCTTGAATAATAAAAATATAAAAAATCATTTTTTCCGTCGGTGCAGACATCTTCTTTTCTGATTGAGATACAACAAAAACCCGTTAAAAAATCGCAAACATTCGTTTTGCAGCGATTTAACCATTGCCGAGAAGCAACTAGCATAATTCCAGTACACGATTTTTACATTGTGCTATTTGGTTCACCTGACATTGTATATAATACATAATGTAGCTTACATACTAAATGGCAATACTTTAAATGCCGTAGTATTTAATAACTGTAGCCCCGCGACGTTATAAATGCTATTGGGGACCGCTTGAATAATAAAACTATATTAAACAATTTTTTCCGTCGGTGAAGACATCTTTTTTCTGATTGAGATACTGCGGAAAGACGTTGTAAGTCGCAAACATTCGTTCTACAGCGATTTGACCATTGAGGAGAAGCAACTTGCACAATTTCAGTACACCATATTCACATTTTGCTATTTGTTTAACCCGACATAGTAAACAATACATAATGTAGCTTACATACTAAATGGCAATAGTTTAAATGCCGTAGTAACTAATAACTGTAGCCCCGCGACGTTATAAATGCCATTGGGGACCGCTTGAATAATAAAAATATAGAAAATCATTTTTTCCGTCGGTGCAGACATCTTCTTTTCTGATTGAGATACAACAAAAACCCGTTAAAAATCGCAAACATTCGTTTTGCAGCGATTTAACCATTGCCGAGAAGCAACTAGCATAATTCCAGTACACGATTTTTACATTGTGCTATTTGGTTCACCTGACATTGTATATAATACATAATGTAGCTTACATACTAAATGGCAATAGTTTAAATGCCGTAGTATTTAATAACTGTAGCCCCGCGACGTTATAAATGCTATTGGGGACCGCTTGAATAATAAAACTATATTAAACAATTTTTTCCGTCGGTGAAGACATCTTTTTTTCTGATTGAGATACTGCGGAAAGACGTTGTAAGTCGCAAACATTCGTTCTACAGCGATTTGACCATTGAGGAGAAGCAACTTGCACAATTTCAGTACACCATATTCACATTTTGCTATTTGTTTAACCCGACATAGTAAACAATACATAATGTAGCTTACATACTAAATGGCAATAGTTTAAATGCCGTAGTAACTAATAACTGTAGCCCCGCGACGTTATAAATGCCATTGGGGACCGCTTGAATAATAAAAATATAGAAAATCATTTTTTCCGTCGGTGCAGACATCTTCTTTTCTGATTGAGATACAACAAAAACCCGTTAAAAAATCGCAAACATTCGTTTTGCAGCGATTTAACCATTGCCGAGAAGCAACTAGCATAATTCCAGTACACGATTTTTACATTGTGCTATTTGGTTCACCTGACATTGTATATAATACATAATGTAGCTTACATACTAAATGGCAATAGTTTAAATGCCGTAGTATTTAATAACTGTAGCCCCGCGACGTTATAAATGCTATTGGGGACCGCTTGAATAATAAAACTATATTAAACAATTTTTTCCGTCGGTGAAGACATCTTTTTTCTGATTGAGATACTGCGGAAAGACGTTGTAAGTCGCAAACATTCGTTCTACAGCGATTTGACCATTGAGGAGAAGCAACTTGCACAATTTCAGTACACCATATTCACATTTTGCTATTTGGTTAACCCGACATAGTAAACAATACATAATGTAGCTTACATACTAAATGGCAATAGTTTAAATGCCGTAGTAACTAATAACTGTAGCCCCGCGACGTTATAAATGCCATTGGGGACCGCTTGAATAATAAAAATATAGAAAATCATTTTTTCCGTCGGTGCAGACATCTTCTTTTCTGATTGAGATACAACAAAAACCCGTTAAAAATCGCAAACATTCGTTTTGCAGCGATTTAACCATTGCCGAGAAGCAACTAGCATAATTCAGTACACGATTTTTACATTGTGCTATTTGGTTCACCTAACATTGTATATAATACATAATGTAGCTTACATACTAAATGGCAATAGTTTAAATGCCGTAGTATTTAATAACTGTAGCCCCGCGACGTTATAAATGCTATTGGGGACCGCTTGAATAATAAAACTATATTAAACAATTTTTTCCGTCGGTGAAGACATCTTTTTTTCTGATTGAGATACTGCGGAATGACGTTGTAAGTCGCAAACATTCGTTCTACAGCGATTTGACCATTGAGGAGAAGCAACCTGCACAATTTCAGTACACCATATTCACATTTTGCTATTTGTTTAACCCGACATAGTAAACAATACATAATGTAGCTTACATACTAAATGGCAATAGTTTAAATGCCGTAGTAACTAATAACTGTAGCCCCGCGACGTTATAAATGCTATTGGGGACCGCTTGAATAATAAAACTATATTATACAATTTTTTCCGTCGG
Organism: Agriotes lineatus; assembly: GCA_940337035.1. Classification (NCBI taxonomy): domain Eukaryota; kingdom Metazoa; phylum Arthropoda; class Insecta; order Coleoptera; family Elateridae; genus Agriotes; species Agriotes lineatus. The sequence goes on along the minus strand of CALNHX010000588.1, from coordinate 119,484 downwards.
TGCAGACATCTTCTTTTTTGATTGAGATACTACAGAAACACGTTATAAGACGCAAAACATTCGTTTTGCAGCGATTTAACCATTGCCGAGAAGCAACTAGCATAATTCCAGTACACGATTTTTACATTGTGTTATTTGGTTAACCTGACATAGTAAATAATACATAATGTGGCTTACATACTAAATGGCAATAGTTTAAATGCCGTAGTAATTATTAACTGTAGCCCCGCGACGTTATAAATGCTATTGGGGACCGCTTGCATAATAAAAATATATTAAATCATTTTTCCGTCTTTGCAGACATCTTCCTTTCTGATTGAGATACTACAGAAAGACCTTATAAGTTGCAAACATTCGTTTTGCAGCGATTTGACCATTCCCGAGAAGCAACTAGCATAATTTCAGTACACGATTTTTACATTGTGCTATTTGGTTCACCTGACATTGTATATAATACATAATGTAGCTTACATACTAAATGGCAATACTTTAAATGCCGTAGTAATTAATAACTGTAGCCCCGCGACGTTATAAATGCTATTGGGGACCGCTTGAATAATAAAACTATATTAAACAATTTTTTCCGTCGGTGAAGACATCTTGTTTTCTGATTGAGATACTGCGGAAAGTCGTTATAAGTCGCAAACATTCGTTTTGCAGCGATTTGACCATTGCCGAGAAGCAACTAGCATAATTTCAGTACACGATTTTTACATTGTGCTATTTGGTTAACCCGACATAGTAACCAATACATAATGTAGCTTACATACTAAATGGCAATAGTTTAAATGCCGTAGTAACTAATAACTGTAGCCCCGCGACGTTATAAATGCTATTGGGGACCGCTTGAATAATAAAAATATATTAAATCATTTTTTCCGTCTTTGCAGACATCTTCCTTTCTGATTGAAATACTACAGAAAAACGTTGTAAGTCGCAAACATTCGTTTTGCAGCGATTTGACCATTCCCGAGAAGCAACAAGCATAATATCAGTACACGATTTTTACATTGTGCTATTTGGTTCACCTGACATAGTATATAATACATAATGTAGCTTACATACTAAATGGCAATACTTTAAATGCCGTAGTAATTAATAAATGTAGCCCCGCGACGTTATAAATGCTATTGGGGACCGCTTAAATAATAAAACTATATTAAATAATTTTTTCCGTCGGTGCAGACATCTTCTTTTTTGATTGAGATACTACAGAAACACGTTATAAGACGCAAACATTCGTTTTGCAGCGATTTGACCATTGCCGAGAAGCAATTAGCATAATTCCAGTACACGATTTTTACATTGTGCTATTTGGTTAACCTGACATAGTAAATAATACATAATGTGGCTTACATACTAAATGGCAATAGTTTAAATGCCGTAGTATGTAATAACTGTAGCCCCGCGACGTTATAAATGCTATTGGGGACCGCTTAAATAATAAAACTATATTAAATAATTTTTTCCGTCGGTGCAGACATCTTCTTTTTTGATTGAGATACTACAGAAACACGTTATAAGTCGCAAACATTCGTTTTGCAGCGATTTGACCATTGCCGAGAAGCAACTAGCATAATTCCAGTACACGATTTTTACATTGTGCTATTTGGTTAACCTGACATAGTAAATAATACATAATGTGGCTTACATACTAAATGGCAATAGTTTAAATGCCGTAGTATTTAATAACTGTAGCCCCGCGACGTTATAAATGCTATTGGGGACCGCTTGAATAATAAAACTATATTAAACAATTTTTTCCGTCGGTGAAGACATCTTGTTTTCTGATTGAGATACTGCAGAAAGACGTTGTAAGTCGCAAACATTCGTTCTGCAGCGATTTGACCATTGACGAGAAGCAACTTGCACAATTTCAGTACACCATATTCACATTTTGCTATTTGGTTAACCCGACATAGTAAACAATACATAATGTAGCTTACATACTAAATGGCAATAGTTTAAATGCCGTAGTAACTAATAACTGTAGCCCCGCGACGTTATAAATGCCATTGGGGACCGCTTGAATAATAAAAATATAGAAAATCATTTTTTCCGTCGGTGCAGACATCTTCTTTTCTGATTGAGATACAACAAAAACCCGTTAAAAATCGCAAACATTCGTTTTGCAGCGATTTGACCTTTGCCGAGAAGCAACTAGCATAATTCCAGTACACGATTTTTACATTGTGCTATTTGGTTCACCTGACATTGTATATAATACATAATGTAGCTTACATACTAAATGGCAATACTTTAAATGCCGTAGTAATTAATAACTGTAGCCCCGCGACGTTATAAATGCTATTGGGGACCGCTTGAATAATAAAACTATATTAAACAATTTTTTCCGTCGGTGAAGACATCTTTTTTTCTGATTGAGATACTGCGGAAAGACGTTGTAAGTCGCAAACATTCGTTCTACAGCGATTTGACCATTGAGGAGAAGCAACTTGCACAATTTCAGTACACCATATTCACATTTTGCTATTTGTTTAACCCGACATAGTAAACAATACATAATGTAGCTTACATACTAAATGGCAATAGTTTAAATGCCGTAGTAACTAATAACTGTAGCCCCGCGACGTTATAAATGCTATTGGGGACCGCTTGAATAATAAAACTATATTATACAATTTTTTCCGTCGGTGAAGACATCTTCTTTTCTGATTGAGATACTACAGAAAGACGTTATAAGTCGCAAACATTCGTTTTGCAGCGATTTGACCATTCCCGAGAAGCAACTAGCATAATTTCAGTACACGATTTTTACATTGTGCTATTTGGTTTACCTGACATAGTATATAATACGTAATGTAGCTTACATACTAAATGGCAATACTTTAAATGCCGTAGTAATTAATAAATGTAGCCCAGCGACGTTATAAATGCTATTGGGGACCGCTTGAATAATAAAACTATATTAAATAATTTTTTCCGTCGGTGCAGACATCTTTTATTTTGATTGAGATACTACAGAAACACGTTATAAGACGCAAACATTCGTTTTGCAGCGATTTAACCATTGCCGAGAAGCAACTAGCATAATTCCAGTACACGATTTTTACATTGTGTTATTTGGTTAACCTGACATTGTATATAATACATAATGTAGCTTACATACTAAATGGCAATACTTTAAATGCCGTAGTAATTAATAACTGTAGCCCCGCGACGTTATAAATGCTATTGGGGACCGCTTGAATAATAAAACTATATTAAACAATTTTTTCCGTCGGTGAAGACATCTTGTTTTCTGATTGAGATACAGCGGAAAGACGTTGTAAGTCGCAAACATTCGTTCTGCAGCGATTTGACCATTGACGAGAAGCAACTTGCACAATTTCAGTACACCATATTCACATTTTGCTATTTGGTTAACCCGACATAGTAAACAATACATAATGTAGCTTACATACTAAATGGAAACAGTTTAAATGCCGTAGTAACTAATAACTGTAGCCCCGCGACGTTATAAATGCTATTGGGGACCGCTTGAATAATAAAAATATATTAGATAACTTTTTCCGTCGGTGCAGACATCTTCTTTTCTGATTCAAATACTACAGGAAGACATTATAGGTCGCAAACATTCGTTTTGCAGCGATTTGATCATTCCCGAGAAGCAACTAGCATAATTTCAGTACACGTTTTTCACATTTTGCTATTTGGTTAACCTGACATAGTAAACAATACTTAATGTAGCTTACGTACTAACCGGCAATAGTTTAAATGCCGTAGTAATTAATAACTGTAGCCCCGCGACGTTATAAATGCTATTGGGGACCGCTTGAGTAATAAAAATATATTAGATAACTTTTTCCGTCGGTGCAGACATCTTCTTTTCTGATTGAGATACTACAGAAAGACGTTATAAGTCGAAAACATTCGTTTTGCAGCGATTTGACCATTGCCGAGAAGCAACTTGCACAATTTCACTACACGTTTGTCCCATTGTGCTATTTGGTTAACCTAAAATACTAAATAATACATAATGTAGCTTTCATACTAACTGGCAATAGTTTCAATGCCGTAGTAATTAATAACTGTAGCCCCGCGACGTTATAAATGCTATTGGGGACTGCTTGAATTATAAAAATATATTAAATAATTTTTTCCGTGGTTGCAGACATCTTTTCTGATTGAGATACTACAGAAAGACGTTGTAAGTCGCAAACATTGTTTTGCAGCGATTTGACCATTCCCGAGAAACAACTAGTATAATTTCAGTACACGATTTTTACATTGTGCTATTTGGTTCACCTGACATTGTATATAATACATAATGTAGCTTACATACTAAATGGCAATATTTTAATTCCCGTAATAATTAATAACTGTAGCCCCGCGACGTTATAAATGCTATTGGGGACCGCTTGAATAATAAAAATATTTCAAATCATTTTTTCCGTCTTTGCAGACATCTTCCTTTCTGATTGAGATACTACAGAAAGATGTTATAAGTCGCAAACATTCGTTTTGCAGCGATTTGACCATTCCCAAGAAGCAACTAACATAATTTCAGTACACGATTTTTACATTGTGCTATTTGGTTAACCTGACATAGTAAATAATACATAATGTGGCTTACATACTAAATGGCAATAGTTTAAATGCCGTAGTAATTAATAACTGTAGCCCCGCGACGTTATAAATGCTATTGGGGACCGCTTGAATAATAAAAATATATTAAATCTTTTTTTCCGTCTTTGCAGACATCTTCCTTTCTGATTGAGATACTACAGAAAGACGTTATAAGTCGCAAACATTCGTTTTGCAGCGATTTAACCATTCCCAAGAAGCAACTAACATAATTTCAGTACACGATTTTTACATTGTGCTATTTGGTTAACCTGACATAGTAAATAATACATAATGTAGCTTACATACTAAATGGCAATACTTTAAATGCCGTAGTAATTAATAACTGTAGCCCCGCGACGTTATAAATGCTATTGGGGACCGCTTGAATAATAAAACTATATTAAACAATTTTTTCTGTAGGTGAAGACATCTTGTTTTCTGATTGAGATACTGCAGAAAGACGTTGTAAGCCGCAAACATTCGTTCTGCAGCGATTTGACCATTGACGAGAAGCAACTTGCACAATTTCAGTACACCATATTCACATTTTGCTATTTGGTTAACCTGACATAGTAAACAATACATAATGTAGCTTACGTACTAAATGGCAATAGTTTAAATGCCGTAGTAACTAATAACTGTAGCCCCGCGACGTTATAAATGCTATTGGGGACCGCTTGAATAATAAAATTATATTAAATTATTTTTTCCGTCGGTGCAGACATCTTCTTTTCTGATTGAGATACTACAGAAAGACGTTATAAGTCGAAAACATTCGTTTTGCAGCGATTTGACAATTGCCGAGAAGCAACTTGCAGAATTTTAGTACACCATATTCACATTTTACTATTTGGTTAACCTGACATAGTAAACAATACATAATGTAGCCTACATGCTAAATGGCAATACTTTAAATGCCGAAGTAATTAATAACTGTAGCTCCGCGACGTTATAAATGCTATTGGGGACCTCTTGAATAATAAAACTATATTAAACAATTTTTTCCGTCGGTGCAGACAACTTCTTTTCTGATTGAGATACTACAAAAACACGTTAAAAGTCGCAAACATTCGTTTTGCAGCGATTTGACCATTGCCGAGAAGCAACTAGCATACTTCCAGTACACGATTTTTACATTGTGCTATTTGGTTCACCTGACATTGTATATAATACATAATGTAGCTTACATACTAAATGGCAATACTTCAAATGCCGTAGTAATTAATAACTGTAGCCCCGCGACGTTATAAATGCTATTGGGGACCTCTTGAATAATAAAAATATATTAAATAATTTTTTCCGTCGGTGCAGACAACTTCTTTTCTGATTGAGATACTACAAAAACACGTTAAAAGTCGCAAACATTCGTTTTGCAGCGATTTGACCATTGCCGAAAAGCAACTAGCATAATTCCAGTACACGATTTTTACATTGTGCTATTTGGTTCACCTGACATTGTATATAATACATAATGTAGCTTACATACTAAATGGCAATACTTCAAATGCCGTATTAATTAATAACTGTAGCCCCGCGACGTTATAAATGCTATTGGGGACCTCTTGAATAATAAAACTATATTAAACAATTTTTTCCGTCGGTGAAAACATCTTTTTTTCTGATTGAGATACTGCGGAAAGACGTTGTAAGGCGCAAACATTCGTTCTGCAGCGATTTGACCATTGACGAGAAACAACTTGCACCATTTCAGTACACCATATTCACATTTTGCTATTTGTTTAACCCGACATAGTACACAATACATAATGTAGCTTACATACTAAATGGCAATAGTTTAAATGCCGTAGTAACTAATAACTGTAGCCCCGCGACGTTATAAATGCTATTGGGGACCGCTTGAATAATAAAAATATATTAAATCATTTTTTCCGTCGGTGCAGACATCTTCTTTTCTGATTGAGATACTACAGAAAGACGATATAAGTCAAAAACATTCGTTTTGCAGCGATTTGACAATTGCCGAGAAGCAACTTGCACAATTTCAGTACACCATATTCACATTTTGCTATTTAGTTAACCTGACATAGTAAACAATACATAATGTAGCTTACATACTAAATGGCAATAGTTTAAATGACGTAGTAACTAATAACTGTAGCTTCGCGACGTTATAAATGCTATTGGGGACCGCTTGAATAATAAAAATATATTAAATCATTTTTTCCGTCTTTGCAGACATCTTCCTTTCTGATTGAAATACTACAGAAAGACGTTATAAGTCGCAAACATTCGTTTTGCAGCGATTTGACCATTCCCGAGAAGCAACTAGCATAATTTCAGTACACGATTTTTACATTGTGCTATTTGGTTTACCTGACATAGTATATAATACATAATGTAGCTTACATTCTAAATGGCAATACTTTAAATGCAGTAGTAATTAATAAATGTAGCCCCGCGACGTTATAAATGGTATTGGGGACCGCTTGAATAATAAAACTATATTAAATAATTTTTTCCGTCGGTGCAGACATTTTCTTTTTTGATTGAGATACTACAGAAACACGTTATAAGTCGCAAACATTCGTTTTGCAGCGATTTGACCATTGCCGAGAAGCAACTGGCATAATTCCAGTACACGATTTTTACATTATGCTATTTGGTTAACCTGACATAGTAAATAATACATAATGTGGCTTACATACTAAATGGCAATAGTTTAAATGCCGTAGTAACTAATAACTGTAGCCCCGCGACGTTATAAATGCTATTGGGGACCGCTTGAATAATAAAAATATATTAAATCATTTTTTCCGTCTTTGCAGACATCTTCCTTTCTGATTGAAATACTACAGAAAAACGTTATAAGTCGCAAACATTCGTTTTGCAGCGATTTGACCATTCCCGAGAAGCAACAAGCATAATATCAGTACACGATTTTTACATTGTGCTATTTGGTTCACCTGACATAGTATATAATACATAATGTAGCTTACATACTAAATGGCAATACTTTAAATGCCGTAGTAATTAATAAATGTAGCCCCGCGACGTTATAAATGCTATTGGGGACCGCTTGAAAAATAAAAATATTTTAAATCATTTTTTCCGTCTTTGCAGACATCTTCCTTTCTGATTGAGATACTACAGAAAGACGTTATAAGTCGCAAACATTCGTTTTGCAGCGATTTGACCATTCCCGAGAAGCAACTAGCATAATTTCAGTACACGATTTTTACATTGTGCTATTTGGTTAACCTGACATAGTAAATAATACATAATGTGGCTTACATACTAAATGGCAATAGTTTAAATGCCGTAGTAATTAATAACTGTAGCCCCGCGACGTTATAAATGCTATTGGGGACCGCTTGAATAATAAAACTATATTAAACAATTTTTTCCGTCGGTGAAGACATCTTGTTTTCTGATTGAGATACTGCAGAAAGACGTTGTAAGTCGCAAACATTCGTTCTGCAGCGATTTGACCATTGACGAGAAGCAACTTGCACAATTTCAGTACACCATATTCACATTTTGCTATTTGGTTAACCCGACATAGTAAACAATACATAATGTAGCTTACATACTAAATGGCAATAGTTTAAATGCCGTAGTAACTAATAACTGTAGCCCCGCGACGTTATAAATGCATTTGGGGACCGCTTGAATAATAAAAATATAGAAAATCATTTTTTCCGTCGGTGCAGACATCTTCTTTTCTGATTGAGATACAACAAAAACCCGTTAAAAATCGCAAACATTCGTTTTGCAGCGATTTGACCATTGCCGAGAAGCAACTAGCATAATTCCAGTACACGATTTTTACATTGTGCTATTTGGTTCACCTGACATTGTACATAATACATAATGTAGCTTACATACTAAATGGCAATACTTTAAATGCCGTAGTAATTAATAACTGTAGCCTCGCGACGTTATAAATGCTATTGGGGACCGCTTGAATAATAAAACTATATTAAACAATTTTTTCCGTCGGTGAAGACATCTTCTTTTCTGATTGAGATACTACAGAAAGACGTTATAAGTCGCAAACTCGTTTTGCAGCGATTTGACCATTCCCGAGAAGCAACTAGCATAATTTCAGTACACGATTTTTACATTGTGCTATTTGGTTTACCTGACATAGTATATAATACGTAATGTAGCTTACATACTAAATGGCAATAGTTTAAATGCCGTAGTAATTAATAAATGTAGCCCAGCGACGTTATAAATGCTATTGGGGACCGCTTGAATAATAAAACTATATTAAATAATTTTTTCCGTCCGTGCAGACATCTTCTTTTTTGATTGAGATACTCAGAAACACGTTATAAGACGCAAACATTCGTTTTGCAGCGATTTAACCATTGCCGAGAAGCAACTAGCATAATTCCAGTACACGATTTTTACATTGTGTTATTTGGTTAACCTAACATAGTAAATAATACATAATGTGGCTTACATACTAAATGGCAATAGTTTAAATGCCGTAGTAATTATTAACTGTAGCCCCGCGACGTTATAAATGCTATTGGGGACCGCTTGCATAATAAAAATATATTAAATCATTTTTCCGTCGGTGCAGACATCTTCTTTTCTGATTGAGATACTACAGAAAGACGATATAAGTCAAAAACATTCGTTTTGCAGCGATTTGACAATTGCCGAGAAGCAACTTGCACAATTTCAGTACACCATATTCACATTTTGCTATTTGGTTAACCTGACATAGTAAACAATACATAATGTAGCTTACATACTAAATGGCAATAGTTTAAATGACGTAGTAACTAATAACTGTAGCTTCGCGACGTTATAAATGCTATTGGGGACCGCTTGAATAATAAAAATATATTAAATCATTTTTTCCGTCTTTGCAGAAATCTTCCTTTCTGATTGAAATACTACAGAAAGACGTTATAAATCGCAAACATTCGTTTTGCAGCGATTTGACCATTCCCGAGAAGCAACTAGCATAATTTCAGTACACGATTTTTACATAGTGCTATTTGGTTTACCTGACATAGTATATAATACATAATGTAGCTTACATACTAAATGGCAATACTTTAAATGCAGTAGTAATTAATAAATGTAGCCCCGCGACGTTATAAATGCTATTGGGGACCGCTTGAATAATAAAACTATATTAAATAATTTTTTCCATCGGTGCAGACATTTTCTTTTTTGATTGAGATACTACAGAAACACGTTATAAGTCGCAAACATTCGTTTTGCAGCGATTTGACCATTCCCGAGAAGCAACTAGCATAATTTCAGTACACGATTTTTACATTGTGCTATTTGGTTAACCTGACATAGTAAATAATACATAATGTGGCTTACATACTAAATGGCAATAGTTTAAATGCCGTAGTAATTAATAACTGTAGCCCCGCGACGTTATAAATGCTATTGGGGACCGCTTGAATAATAAAAATATATTAAATCATTTTTTCCGTCTTTGCAGACATCTTCCTTTCTGATTGAAATACTACAGAAACACGTTATAAGTCGCAAACATTCGTTTTGCAGCGATTTGACCATTGCCGAGAAGCAACTAGCATAATTCCAGTACACGATTTTTACATTATGCTATTTGGTTAACCTGACATAGTAAATAATACATAATGTGGCTTACATACTAAATGGCAATAGTTTAAATGCCGTAGTATTTAATAACTGTAGCCCCGCGACGTTATAAATGCTATTGGGACCGCTTGAATAATAAAAATATATTAAATCATTTTTTTCGTCTTTGCAGACATCTTCCTTTCTGATTGAAATACTACAGAAAAACGTTATAAGTCGCAAACATTCGTTTTGCAGCGATTTGACCATTCCCGAGAAGCAACAAGCATAATATCAGTACACGATTTTTACATTGTGCTATTTGGTTCACCTGACATAGTATATAATACATAATGTAGCGTACATACTAAATGGCAATACTTTAAATGTCGTAGTAAGTAATAAATGTAGCCCCGCGACGTTATAAATGCTATTGGGGACCGCTTAAATAATAAAACTATATTAAATAATTTTTTCCGTCGGTGCAGACATCATCTTTTTTGATTGAGATACTACAGAAACACGTTATAAGTCGCAAACATTCTTTTTGCAGCGATTTGACCATTCCCGAGAAGCAACTAGCATAATTTCAGTACACGATTTTTACATTGTGCTATTTGGTTAACCTGACATAGTAAATAATACATAATGTGGCTTACATACTAAATGACAATAGTTTAAATGCCGTAGTAATTAATAACTGTAGCCCCGCGACGTTATAAATGCTATTGGGGAACGCTTGAATAATAAAACTATATTAAACAATTTTTTCCGTCGGTGAAGACATCTTGTTTTCTGATTGAGATACTGCAGAAAGACGTTGTAAGTCGCAAACATTCGTTCTGCAGCGATTTGACCATTGACGAGAAGCAACTTGCACAATTTCAGTACACCATATTCACATTTTGCTATTTGGTTAACCCGACATAGTAAACAATACATAATGTAGCTTACATACTAAATGGCAATAGTTTAAATGCCGTAGTAACTAATAACTGTAGCCCCGCGACTTTATAAATGCATTTGGGGACCGCTTGAATAATAAAAATATAGAAAATCATTTTTTCCGTCGGTGCAGACATCTTCTTTTCTGATTGAGATACAACAAAAACCCGTTAAAAATCGCAAACATTCGTTTTGCAGCGATTTGACCATTGCCGAGAAGCAACTAGCATAATTCCAGTACACGATTTTTACATTGTGCTATTTGGTTCACCTGACATTGTATATAATACATAATGTAGCTTACATACTAAATGGCAATACTTTAAATGCCGTAGTAATTAATAACTGTAGCCTCGCGACGTTATAAATGCTATTGGGGACCGCTTGAATAATAAAACTATATTAAACAATTTTTTCCGTCGGTGAAGACATCTTCTTTTCTGATTGAGATACTACAGAAAGACGTTATAAGTCGCAAACTCGTTTTGCAGCGATTTGACCATTCCCGAGAAGCAACTAGCATAATCTCAGTACACGATTTTTACATTGTGCTATTTGGTTTACCTGACATAGTATATAATACGTAATGTAGCTTACATACTAAATGGCAATACTTTAAATGCCGTAGTAATTAATAAATGTAGCCCAGCGACGTTATAAATGCTATTGGGGACCGCTTGAATAATAAAACTATATTAAATAATTTTTTCCGTCCGTGCAGACATCTTCTTTTTTGATTGAGATACTCAGAAACACGTTATAAGACGCAAACATTCGTTTTACAGTGATTTAACCATTGCCGAGAAGCAACTAGCATAATTCCAGTACACGATTTTTACATTGTGTTATTTGGTTAACCTGACATAGTAAATAATACATAATGTGGCTTACATACTAAATGGCAATAGTTTAAATGCCGTAGTAATTATTAACTGTAGCCCCGCGACGTTATAAATGCTATTGGGGATCGCTTGCATAATAAAAATATATTAAATCATTTTTCCGTCGGTGCAGACATCTTCTTTTCTGATTGAGATACTACAGAAAGACGATATAAGTCAAAAACATTCGTTTTGCAGCGATTTGACAATTGCCGAGAAGCAACTTGCACAATTTCAGTACACCATATTCACATTTTGCTATTTGGTTAACCTGACATAGTAAACAATACATAATGTGGCTTACATACTAAATGGCAATAGTTTAAATGACGTAGTAACTAATAACTGTAGCTTCGCGACGTTATAAATGCTATTGGGGACCGCTTGAATAATAAAAATATATTAAATCATTTTTTCCGTCTTTGCAGACATCTTCCTTTCTGATTGAAATACTACAGAAAGACGTTATAAGTCGCAAACATTCGTTTTGCAGCGATTTGACCATTCCCGAGAAGCAACTAGCATAATTTCAGTACACGATTTTTACATTGTGCTATTTGGTTTACCTGACATAGTATATAATACATAATGTAGCTTACATACTAAATGGCAATACTTTAAATGCAGTAGTAATTAATAAATGTAGCCCCGCGACGTTATAAATGCTATTGGGGACCGCTTGAATAATAAAACTATATTAAATAATTTTTTCCATCGGTGCAGACATCTTCTTTTTTGATTGAGATACTACAGAAACACGTTATAAGTCGCAAACATTCGTTTTGCAGCGATTTGACCATTGCCGAGAAGCAACTAGCATAATTCCAGTACACGATTTTTACATTATGCTATTTGGTTAACCTGACATAGTAAATAATACATAATGTGGCTTACATACTAAATGGCAATAGTTTAAATGCCGTAGTCACTAATAACTGTAGCCCCGCGACGTTATAAATGGTATTGGGGACCGCTTGAATAATAAAAATATATTAAATAACTTTTTCCGTCGGTGCAGACATCTTCTTTTCTGATTGAGATACTACAGGAAGACGTTATAAGACGCAAACATTCGTTTTGCAGCGATTTGACCATTCCCGTGAAGCAACTAGCATTATTTCAGTACACGATTTTTACATTGTGCTATTTGGTTAACCTGACATAGTAAATAATACATAATGTGGCTTACATACTAAATGGCAATAGTTTAAATGCCGTAGTAATTAATAACTGTAGCCCCGCGACGTTATAAATGCTATTGGGGACCGCTTGAATAATAAAACTATATTAAATCATTTTTTCCGTCTTTGCACACATCTTCCTTTCTGATTGAAATACTACAGAAACACGTTATAAGTCGCAAACATTCGTTTTGCAGCGATTTGACCATTCCCGAGAAGCAACTAGCATAATTTCAGTACACGATTTTTACATTGTGCTATTTGGTTTACCTGACATAGTATATAATACATAATGTAGCTTACATACTAAATGGCAATACTTTAAATGCAGTAGTAATTAATAAATGTAGCCCCGCGACGTTATAAATGCTATTGGGGACCGCTTGAATAATAAAACTATATTAAACAATTTTTTCCGTCGGTGAAGACATCTTGTTTTCTGATTGAGATACTGCGGAAAGACGTTGTAAGTTGCAAACATTCGTTCTGCAGCGATTTGACAATTGACGGGAAGCAACTTGCACAATTTCAGTACACCATATTCACATTTTGCTATTTGGTTAACCCGACATAGTAAACAATACATAATGTAGCTTACATGCTAAATGGAAATAGTTTAAATGCCGTAGTAACTAATAACTGTAGGCCCGCGACGTTATAAATGCTATTGGGGACCGCTTGAATAATAAAACTATATTAAATCATTTTTTCCGTCGGTGCAGACATCTTCCTTTCTGATTGAGATACTACAGAAAGACCTTATAAGTTGCAAACATTCGTTCTGCAGCGATTTGACCATTGACGAGAAGCAACTTGCACAATTTCATTACACCATATTCACATTTTGCTATTTGGTTAACCCGACATAGTAAACAATACATAATGTAGCTTACATACTAAATGGAAATAGTTTAAATGCCGTAGTAACTAATAACTGTAGCCCCGCGACGTTATAAATGCTATTGGGGACCGCTTGAATAATAAAAATATATTAAATCATTTTTTCCGTCGGTGCAGACATCTTCTTTTTTGATTGAGATACTACAGAAAGACGTTATAAGTCGCAAACATTCGTTTTGCAGCGATTTGATAATTCCCGAGAAGCAACTAGCATAATTTCAGTACACGTTTTTCACATTATGCTATTTGGTTAACCTGACATAGTAACCAATACTTAATGTAGCTTACGTACTAACCGGCAACAGTTTAAATGCCGTAGTAATTAGTAACTGTACCCGCGCGACGTTATAAATGGTATTGGGGACCGCTTGAATAATAAAAATATATTAAATCATTTTTTCCGTCTTTGGAGACATCTTCTTTTCTGATTGAGATACTACAGAAAGACGTTATAAGTCGCAAACATTCGTTTTGCAGCGATTTGATCATTCCCGAGAAGCAACTAGCATAATTTCAGTACACGTTTTTCACATTATGCTATTTGGTTAACCTGACATAGTAACCAATACTTAATGTAGCTTACGTACTAACCGGCAATACTTTAAATGCCGTAGTAACTAATAACTGTAGCCCCGCGACGTTATAAATGCTATTGGAGACCGCTTGAATAATAAAAATATATTAAATAACTTTTTCCGTCGGTGCAGACATCTTCTTTTCTGATTGAGATACTACATGAAGACGTTATAAGTCGCAAACATTCGTTTTGCAGCGATTTGACCATTCCCGAGAAGCAACTAGCATTATTTCAGTACACGATTTTTCACATTATGCTATTTGGTTAATCTGACATAGTAAACAATACTTAATGTAGCTTACGTACTAACCGGCAACAGTTTAAATGCCGTAGTAATTAATAACTGTACCCGCGCGACGTTATAAATGGTATTGGGACCGCTTGAATAATAAAAATATATTAAATAATTTTTTCCGTCTTTGGAGACATCTTCTTTTCTGATTGAGATACTACAGAAAGACGTTATAAGTCGCAAACATTCGTTTTGCAGCGATTTGATCATTCCCGAGAAGCAACTAGCATAATTTCAGTACACGTTTTTCACATTATGCTATTTGGTTAATCTGACATAGTAAACAATACTTAATGTAGCTTACGTACTAACCGGCAACAGTTTAAATGCCGTAGTAATTAATAACTGTACCCGCGCGACGTTATAAATGGTATTGGGGACCGCTTGAATAATAAAAATATATTAAATAACTTTTTCCGTCGGTGCAGACATCTTCTTTTCTGATTGAGATACTACATGAAGACGTTATAAGTCGCAAACATTCGTTTTGCAGCGATTTGACCATTCCCGAGAAGCAACTAGCATTATTTCAGTACACGATTTTTACATTGTGCTATTTGGTTAACCTGACATAGTAAATAATACATAATGTGGCTTACATACTAAATGGCAATAGTTTAAATGCCGTAGTAATTAATAACTGTAGCCCCGCGACGTTATATATGCTATTGGGGACCGCTTGAAGAATAAAAATATATTAAATCATTTTTCCGTCTTTGGAGACATCTTCCTTTTTGATTGAGATACTACAGAAAGACGTTATAAGTCGCAAACATTCGTTTTGCAGCGATTTGACCATTCCCGAGAAGCAACTAGCACAATTTCAGTACATCATATTCACATTTTGCTATTTGGTTAACCCGACATAGTAAACAATACATAATGTAGCTTACATACTAAATGGCAATAGTTTAAATGCCGTAGTAACTAATAACTGTAGCCCCGCGACGTTATAAATTCTATTGGGCACCGCTTGAAAATAAAACTATATTAAACAATTTTTTTCGTCGGTGAAGACATCTTGTTTTCTGATTGAGATACTGCAAAAAGACGTTGTAAGTCGCAAACATTCGTTCTGCAGCAATTTGGCCATTGACAAGAAGCAACTTGCACAATTTCAGTACACCATATTCACATTTTGCTATTTGGTTAACCCGACATAGTAAACAATACATAATGTAGCTTACATCCTAAATGGCAATAGTTTAAATGCCGTAGTAACTAATAACTGTAGCCCCGCGACGTTATAAATGCTATTGGGGACCGCTAGAATAATAAAAATATATTTAATCATTTTTCCGTCTTTGCTGACATCTTGTTTTCTAATTGAGATATTACAGGAAGACGTTATAAGTCGCAAACATTCGTTTTGCAGCGATTTGACCATTCCCGAGAAGCAACTAGAATAATTTCAGTACACGATTTTTACATTGTGCTATTTGGTTAACCTGACATAGTAAATAATACATAATGTGGCTTACATACTAAATGGCAATAGTTTAAATGCTGTAGTAATTAATAACTGGAGCCCCGCGACGTTATAAATGCTATTGGAGACCGCTTGAATAATAAAAATATCTTAAATCATTTTTTCCGTCTTTGCAGACATCTTCCTTTCTGATTCAGATACTACAGAAAGACGTTACAAGTCGCAAACATTCGTTTTGCAGCGATTTGACCATTTCCGAGAAGCATCTAGCATAATTTCATTACACGATTTTCTCATTATGCTATTTGGTTAACCTGACATAGTAAATAATATATAATGTAGCTTACATACTAAATGGCAATAGTTTAAATGACGTAGTAATTAATAACTGGAGCCCCGCGACGTTATAAATGCTATTTGGGACCACTTGACTAGTAAAAATATATTAAATATTTTTTTCCGTTCTTTTTTGATTGAGTTATACAGAAAGACGTTATGGGTCGCAAACAATCGTTTTGCAGCAATTTGACCATTCCCGAGCAGCAACTTGCACAATTTCGGTACACCATATTCACATTTTGCTATTTGGTTAACCTGACATAGTAAACAATACATAATGTAGCTTACGTACTAAACGGCAATAGTTTAAATGCCGTAGTAATTAATAACTGTAGCCCCGCGACGTTATAAATGCTATTGGAGACCGCTTGAATAATAAAAATATATTAAATCATTTTTTCCGTCTTTGCAGACATCTTCCTTTCTGATTCAGATACTACAGAAAGACGTTACAAGTCGCAAACATTCGTTTTGCAGCGATTTGACCATTTCCGAGAAGCATCTAGCATAATTTCATTACACGATTTTCTCATTATGCTATTTGGTTAACCTGACATAGTAAATAATATATAATGTAGCTTACATACTAAAGGGCAATAGTTTAAATGCCGTAGTAATTAATAACTGCGCCCCGCGACGTTATGTACTATTGGGAACCGCTCGAATAATAAAAATATATTAAATAATTTTTTTCGAAAACTGTCATCAAATGTTGACATTTTCGTTAAATTCTCAGTAAGCAAAGTGATTCTTTTTTGTCACTTAACAGCGAAATACTTTTATGTTCTAGAACACAAAACTATTTGGGTTCTAGAACATAAAAGAAATGTCAAAAAAGTTGTAATTCTTTAGGAACTTATTTGTGATTTTATTAATTAAGTAACCCACATTAGTTTTATATTAAGTAATTTAAAATTTCAATAGATACTAATAACTATTATAAGCTATTATAAACATGACTAATTTATGTTGTACTACATGTAAATTGAAGGTGCTAATATTGCAGTGAGTTAAATTTATACGTCACTTTGACGTTTGTTAAACAATTCAGCAGGCCGTGGTTCAAAAATTAATAGTTTATGAAATATAAAATTGTCAATTAACGTTAATTAAAGTTACCTTATTTAATTTTTTTAATTCTCATACTACTTAGTTTTATTGCAGTTTTCGAAAAATCATTGTTTGCATCTCGAATGCGAAATGCTTTTGCGTTCTCGAGGGGGTATTTTGCCTCGCTAAAGCTCGGCAAACTAACTTCCATTTTCGAACACAAAAGTAGTATTTCGCATTTTAGATACAAAAATAGTCATTTCCGTCGGTGCAGACATCTTCTTTTCTGATTGAGATACTACAGAAAGACGTTGTAAGTCGCAAACATTGTTTTGCAGCGATTTGACCATTCCCGAGAAGCAACTAGCATAATTTCAGTACACGATTTGTACATTGTGCTATTTGGTTCACCTGACATAGTAAACAATACATAATGTAGCTTACATACTAAATGGCAATACTTTACATGCCGTAGTAATTAATAACTGGAGCTCCGCGACGCTATAAATGCTATTGGGGCTGCTTGAATAATAAAAATTTATTTAAAAAAAATTTCCGTCGGTGCAGACATCTTCTTTTCTGATTGAGATACTACACAAAAACGGTACAAGACGCAAACATTCGTTTTGCAGCGATTTGACCATTTCCGAGATGCAACTAGCATAATTTCAGTACACGATCTTCACATTGTGCTATTTGGGTAACCTGACATAGTAAATAATATATAATGTAGCTTACATACTGAATGGCAATAGTTTAAATGTCGTAGTAATTAATAACTGGAGCCCCGCGACGTTATAAATGCTATTTGGGACCACTTGAGTAGTAAAAATATATTAAATAATTTTTTCCGTCGGTGCAGACATCTCCTTTTCTGATTGAGATACTACAGAAACATGTTATAAGTCGCAAACATTCGTTTTGCAGCGATTTGACAATTGCCGAGAAGCAACTTGCACAATTTTAGTACACCATATTCACATTTTGCTATTTGGTTAACCTGACATAGTAAATAATACAAAATGTAGCTTACTTACTAAATGGCAATAGTTCAAATTCCCTAGTAACTAATAACTATAGCCCCGCGAAGTTATAAATGCTATTGAGGACCGATTGAATAATAAAAAATATATTAAATAATTTTTTCCGTCGGTGAAGACAGCTTCTTTTCTGATTGAGATACTACAGAACGACGTTATAAGTCGAAAACATTCGTTTTGCAGCGATTTGACAATTGCCGAGAAGCAACTTGCTCAATTTCAGTACACCATATTCACATTTTGCTATTTGGTTAACCTGACATAGTAAATAATACATAATGTAGCTTACTTACTAAATGGCAATAGTTTAAATTCCCTAGTAACTAATAACTGTAGCCCCGCGAAGTTATAAATGCTATTGAGGACCGATTGAATAATAAAAATATAATAAATAATTTTTTCCGTCGGTGAAGACAGCTTCTTTTCTGATTGAGATACTACAGAACGACGTTATAAGTCGAAAACATTCGTTTTGCAGCGATTTGACAATTGCCGAGAAGCAACTTGCACAATTTCAGTACACCATATTCACATTTTGCTATTTGGTTAACCTGACATTGTAAATAATACATAATGTAGCTTTCTTACTAAATGGAAATAGTTTAAATGCCGTAGTAACTAATAACTGTAGCCCCGCGACGTTATAAATGCTATTAAGGACCGCTTGAATAATAAAAATATGTTAAATAATTTTTTCCGTCGGTGAAGACATCTTCTTTTCTCATTAAGATACTACAGAAAGACGTTATAAGTCGAAAACATTCGTTTTGCAGCGATTTGACCATTGCCGAGAAGCAACTTGCACAATTTCACTACACGTTTGTCCCATTGTGCTATTTGGTTAACCTGAAATAGTAAATAATACATAATGTAGCTTACATACTAAATGGCAATAGTTTAAATGCCGTAGTAACTTATAAGTGTAGCTCCGCGGCGTTAAAAATGCTATTGGGGACCGCTTGAATAATAAAAATATATTAAATCATTTTTTCCGTCGGTGAAGACAGCTTCTTTTCTGATTGAGATACTACAGAACGACGTTATAAGTCGAAAACATTCGTTTTGCAGTGATTTGACAATTGCCGAGAAGCAACTTGCACAATTTCAGTACACCATATTCACAGTTTGCTATTTGGTTAACCTGACATAGTAAATAATACATAATGTAACTTACTTACTAAATAGCAATAGTTTAAATGCCGTAGTAATTAATAACTGTAGCCCCGCGGCGTTAAAAATGCTATTGGGGGCCGCTTGAATAATAAAAATATATTAAATCATTTTCTCCGTCTTTGCAGACATCTTCCTTTCTGATTGAGATACTACAGACAAAAGTTATAAGTCGCAAACATTCGTTTGCAGCGATTTGACCATTCCCGAGAAGCAACTAGCATAATTTCAGTACACGATTTTTACATTGTGCTATTTGGTTCACCTGACATAGTATATAATACATAATGTAGCTTACATACTAAATGACAATAGTTTAAATGTCGTAGTAATTAATAACTGTAGCCCCGCAACGTTATAAATGCTATTGGGGACCGCTTGAATAATAAAACTATATTAAATAATTTTTTCCGTCGCTGGAGACATCTTGTTTTCTAATTGAGATACTACAGGAAGACGTTATAAGTCGCAAACATTCGTTTTGCAGCGATTTGACAATTGCCGAGAAGCAACTAGCATAATTCCAGTACACGATTTTTACATTGCGCTATTTGGTTAACCTGACATAGTAAATAATACATAATGTAGCTTACATACTAAATGGCAATAGTTTAAATGCCGTAGTAATTAATAACTGTAGCCCCGCGACGTTATAAATGCTATTGGGGACCGCTTGAATATTAAAAATATATTAAATAATTTTTTCCGTCCGGGCAGACATCTTCTTTTCTGATTGAGATACTACAGAAACACGTTATAAGTCGCAAACATTCGTTTTGCAGCGATTTGACCATTGCCGAGAAGCAACAAGCATAATTCCAGTACACGATTTTTACATTGTGCTATTTGGTTAACCTGACATAGTAAATAATACATAATGTAGCTTACATACTAAATGGCAATAGTTTATATGCCGTAGTAATTAATAACTATTGCCCCGCGACGTTATAAATGCTATTTGGGACCACTTGAGTAGTAAAAATATATTAAATATTTTTTCCGTCGTTGCAGACATATTCTTTTCTGATTCAGATACTACAGAAAGACGTTACAAGTCGCAAACATTCGTTTTGCAGCGATTTGACCATTTCCGAGAAGCATCTAGCATAATTTCATTACAAGATTTTCTCATTATGCTATTTGGTTAACCTGACATAGTAAATAATATATAATGTAGCTTACATACTGAATGGCAATAGTTTAAATGCCGCAGTAATTAATACCTGGTGCCCCGCGACGTTATAAATGCTATTTGGGACCACTTGAGTAGTAAAAATCTATTAAATAATTTTTTCCGTCGGTCCAGACATCTTCTTTTCTGATTGAGATACTACAGAAACATGTTATAAGTCGCAAACATTCGTTTTGCAGCGATTTGACCATTGCCAAGAAGCAACTAGCATAATTCCAGTACACGATTTTTACATTGTGCTATTTGGTTAACCTGACATAGTAAATAATACATAATGTAGCTTACATACTAAATGGCAATAGTTTAAATGCCGTAGTAATTAATAACTGTAGCCCCGCGACTTTATAAATGCTATTGCGGACCGCTTGAATAATAAAAATATATTAAATCATTTTTTCCGTCAGTGGAGACATTTTTTCCGTCGGTGCAGACATCTTGTTTTCTATTTGAGAAACTACAGAAACATGTTATAAGTCGCAAACATTCGTTTTGCAGCGATTTGATCATTTCCGAGAAGCAACTAGCATAATTCCAGTACACGATTTTTACAATGTGCTATTTGGTTAACCTGACATAGTAAATAATAGATAATGTAGCTTACATACTAAATGGCAATAGTTTAAATGCCGTAGTAATTAATAACTGTACCCCGCGACGTTACAAATGCTATTGGGGACCGCTTGAATAATAAAAATATATTAAATAATTTTTTCCGTCCGTGCAGACATCTTCTTTTCTGATTGAGATACTACAGAAACACGTTATAAGTCGCAAACATTCGTTTTGCAGCGATTTGACCATTGCCGAGAAGCAACTAGCATAATTCCAGTACACGATTTTTACATTGTGCTATTTGGTAAAACCTGACATAGTAAATAATACATAATGTAGCTTACATACTAAATGGCAATAGTTTAAATGCCGTAGTAATTAATAACTGTAGCCCCGCGACGTTATAAATGCTATTAGGGACAGCTTGAATAATGAAAATATATTAAATCATTTTTTCCGTCGCTGGAGACATCTTGTTTTCTAATTGAGATACTACAGAAAGACGTTATGTGTCGCAAGCATTCGCGTTGCAGCAATTTGACCATTCCCGAGAAACAACTAGCATAATTTCAGTACACGATTTTTACATTGTGCTATTTGGTTTACCTGACATAGTATATAATACATAATGTAGCTTACATACTAAATGACAATAGTTTAAATGCCGTAGTAATTAATAACTGTAGCCCCGCGACGTTATAAATGCTATTGGGGACCGCTTGAATAATAAAACTATATTAAACAATTTTTTCCGTCGCTGGAGACATGTTGTTTTCTAATTGAGATACTACAGAAAGACGTTATAAGTCGCAAACATTCGTTTTGCAGCGATTTGACCATTCCCGAGAAGCAACTTGCACAATTTCAGTACACCATATTCAAATTTTGCTATTTGGTTAACCTGACATAGTAATCAATACATAATGTAGCTTACATACTAAATGGCAATAGTTTAAATGCCGTAGTAACTAATAAGTGTAGCCCCGCGGTGTTAAAAATGCTATTGAGGACCGCTTAAATAATAAAAATATATTAAATAATTTTTTCCGTCGGTGCAGACATATTCTTTTCTGATTGAGATACTACAGAAAGCCGTTATAAGTCGAAAACATTCATTTTGCAGTTATTTGACAATTGCCGAGAAGCAACTTGCACAATTTCAGTACACCATATTCACATTTTGCTATTTGGTTAACCTGACATAGTAATCAATACATAATGTAGCTTACGTACTAAACGGCAATAGTTTAAATGCCGTAGTAACTAATAACTGTAGCCCCGCGACGTTATAAATGCTATTGAGGACCGCTTAAATAATAAAAATATATTAAATAATTTTTTCCGTCGGTGAAGATATCTTCTCTTCTGATTGAGATACTACAGAAAGACGTTATAAGTCGAAAACATTCGTTTTGCAGCGATTTGACAATTGCCGAGAAGCAACCTGCACAATTTCAGTACACCATATTCACAATTTGCTATTTGGTTAACCTGACATAGTAAATAATACATAATGTAGCTTACTTACTAAATGGCAATAGTTCAAATTCCCTAGTAACTAATAACTGTAGCCCCGCGACGTTATAAATGCTATTGAGGACCGCTTGAATAAAAAAAATATGTTAAATAATTTTTTCCGTAGGTGAAGACATCTTCTTTTCTCATTGAGATACTACAGAAAGACGTTATAAGTCGAAAACATTCGTTTTTCAGCGATTTGACCATTGCCGAGAAGCAACTTGCACAATTTCACTACATGTTTGTCCCATTGTGCTATTTGGTTAACCTGAAATAGTAAATAATACATAATGTAGCTTACATACTAAATGGCAATAGTTTAAATGCCGTAGTAACTTATAAGTGTAGCTCCACGGCGTTAAAAATGCTATTGGGGACCGCTTGAATAATAACAATATATTAAATCATTTTTTCCGTCTTTGCAGACATCTTCTTTTTTGATTGAGATACTACAGACAGACGTTATAAGTCGAAAAAATTCTTTTTGCAGTGATTTGACAATTGCCGAGAAGCAACTTGCACAATTTCAGTACACCATATTCACATTTTGCTATTTGGTTAACCTGACATAGTAAATAATACATAATGTAGCTTACTTACTAAATGGCAATAGTTTAAATGCCGTAGTAATTAATAACTGTAGCCCCATGGCGTTAAAAATGCTATTGGAGACCGCTTGAATAATAAAAATATATTAAATCATTTTTTCCGTCTTTGCAGACATCTTCCTTTCTGCTTGAGATACTACAGACAGACGTTATAAGTCGCAAACATTCGTTTTGCAGCGATTTGACCATTCCCGAGAAGCAACTAGCATAATTTTAGTACACGATTTTTACATTGTGCTATTTGGTTCACCTGACATAGTATATAATACATAATGTAGCTTACATACTAAATGACAATAGTTTAAATGCCGTAGTAATTAATAACTGTAGCCCCGCAACGTTATAAATGCTATTTGGGACCACTTGAGTAGTAAAAATATATTAAATATTTTTTCCGTCGTTGCAGAATCTTCTTTTCTGATTCAGATACTACAGAAAGACGTTACAAGTCGCAAACATACGTTTTGCAGCGATTTGACCATTTCCGAGAAGCATCTAGCATAATTTCATTACAAGATTTTCTCATTATGCTATTTGGTTAACCTGACATAGTAAATAAAATATAATGTAGCTTACATACTCAATGGCAATAGTTTAAATGCTGTAGTAATTAATAACTGGTGCCCCGCGACGTTATAAATGCTATTTGGGACCACTTGAGTAGTAAAAATTTATTAAATTTTTTTTTCCCTCGGTCCAGACATCTTCTTTTCTGATTGAGATACTACAGAAACATGTTATAAGTCGCAAACATTCGTTTTGCAGCGATTTGACCATTGCCGAGAAGCAACTAGCATAATTCCAGTACACGATGTTTACATTGTGCTATTTGGTTAACCTGACATAGTAAATAATACATAAGGTAGCTTACATACTAAATGGCAATAGTTTAAATGCCGTAGTAATTAATAACTGTAGCCCCGTGACTTTATAAATGCTATTGCGGACCGCTTGAATAATAAAAATATATTAAATCATTTTTTCCGTCAGTGGAGACATTTTTTCCGTCGGTGCAAACATCTTGTTTTCTATTTGAGATACTACAGAAACACGTTATAAGTCGCAAACATTCGTTTTGCAGCGATTTGACCATTTCCGAGAAGCAACTAGCATAATCCCAGTACACGATTTTTACAATGTGCTATTTGGTTAACCAGACAGAGTAAATAATACATAATGTAGCTTACATACTAAATGGCAATAGTTTAAATGCCGTAGTAATTAATAACTGTAGCCCCGCGACTTTATAAGTCTATTGCGGACCGCTTGAATAATAAAAATATAGTAAATCATTTTTTCCGTCAGTGGAGACATTTTTTCCATCGGTGCAAACATCTTGTTTTCTATTTGAGATACTTCAGAAACACGTTATAAGTCGCAAACATTCGTTTTGCAGCGATTTAACCATTGCCGAGAAGCAACTAGCATAATTCCAGTACTCGATTTTTACATTGTGCTATTTGGTTAGCCTGACATAGTAAATAATACATAATGTAGCTTACATACTAAATGGCAATAGTTTAAATGCCGTAGTAATTAATAACTGTAGCCCCGCAACTTTATAAGTCTATTGCGGACCGCTTGAATAATAAAAATATATTAAATCATTTTTTCCTTCAGTGGAGACATTTTTTCCGTCTGTGCAAACATCTTGTTTTCTATTTGAGATTCTACAGAAACACGTTATAAGCCGCAAACATTCGTTTTGCAGCGATTTGACCATTTCCGAGAAGCAACTAGCATAATTCCTGTACACGATTTTTACATTGTGCTATTTGGTTAACCTGACATAGTAAATAATACATAATGTAGCTTACATACTAAATGGCAATAGTTTAAATGCCGTAGTAATTAATAACTGTACCCCGCGACGTTACAAATGCTATTGGGGACCGCTTGAATATTAAAAATATATTAAATAATTTTTTCCGTCCGTGCAGACATCTTCTTTTCTGATTGAGATACTACAGAAACACGTTATAAGTCGCAAACATTCGTTTTGCAGCGATTTGACCATTGCCGAGAAGCAACTAGCATAAATCCAGTACACGATTTTTACATTGTGCTATTTGGTTAACCTGACATAGTAAATAATACATAATGTAGCTTACATACTAAATGGCAATAGTTTAAATGCCGTAGTACTTAATAACTGTACCCCGCGACGTTACAAATGCTATTGGGGACCGCTTGAATATTAAAAATATATTAAATAATTTTTCCCGTCCGGGCAGACATCTTCTTTTCTGATTGAGATACTACAGAAACACGTTATAAGTCGCAAACATCCGTTTTGCAGCTATTTGACCATTGCCGAGAAGCAACTAGCATAATTCCAGTACACGATTTTTACATTGTGCTATTTGGTTAACCTGACATAGTAAATAATACATAAAGTAGCTTACATACTAAATGGCAATAGTTTAAATGCCGTAGTAATTAATAACTGTAGCCCGCGACGTTACAAATGCTATTGGGGACCGCTTGAATATTAAAAATATATTAAATAATTTTTTCCGTCCGTGCAGACATCTTCTTTTCTGATTGAGATACTACAGAAACACGTTATAAGTCGCAAACATTCGTTTTGCAGCGATTTGACCATTGCCGAGAAGCAACTAGCATAATTCCAGTACACGATTTTTACATTATGCTACTTGGTTAACCTGACATAGTAAATAATACATAATGTAGCTTACATACTAAATGGCAATAATTTAAATGCCGTAGTAATTAATAACTGTTGCCCCGCGACGTTATAAATGCTATTTGGGACCACTTGAGTAGTAAAAATATATTAAATATTTTTTCCGTCGTTGCAGATTCTTCTTTTCTGATTCAGATACTATAGAAAGACGTTACAAGTCGCAAACATTCGTTTTGCAGCGATTTGACCATTTCCGAGAAGCATCTAGCATAATTTTAATACAAGATTTTCTCATTATGCTATTTGGTTAACCTGACATAGTAAATAATATATAATGTAGCTTACATACTGAATGGCAATAGTTTAAATGCCGTA
This sequence comes from Agriotes lineatus, assembly GCA_940337035.1. Taxonomy (NCBI): domain Eukaryota; kingdom Metazoa; phylum Arthropoda; class Insecta; order Coleoptera; family Elateridae; genus Agriotes; species Agriotes lineatus. The sequence goes on along the minus strand of CALNHX010000588.1, from coordinate 92,660 downwards.
GTAATTAATAACTGGTGCCCCGCGACGTTTTACATGCTATTTGGGACCACTTGAGTAGTAAAAATTTATTAAATAATTATTTCCGTCGGTCCAGACATCTTCTTTTCTGATTGAGATACTACAGAAACACGTTATAAGTCGCAAACATTCGTTTTGCAGCGATTTGACCATTGCCGAAAAGCAACTAGCATAATTCCAGTACACGATTTTTACATTGTGCTATTTGGTTAACCTGACATAGTAAATAATACATAATGTAGCTTACATACTAAATGGCAATAGTTTAAATGCCGTAGTAATTAATAACTGTACCCCGCGACGTTACAAATGCTATTGGGGACCGCTTGAATATTAAAAATATATTAAATAATTTTTTCCGTCCGGGCAGACATCTTCTTTTCTGATTGAGATACTACAGAAACACGTTATAAGTCGCAAACATCCGTTTTGCAGCTATTTGACCATTGCCGAGAAGCAATTAGCATAATTCCAGTACACGATTTTTACATTGTGCTATTTGGTTAACCTGACATAGTAAATAATACATAATGTAGCTTACATACTAAATGGCAATAGTTTAAATGCCGTAGTAATTAATAACTGTACCCCGCGACGTTACAAATGCTATTGGGGACCGCTTGAATATTAAAAATATATTAAATAATTTTTTCCGTCCGTGCAGACATCTTCTTTTCTGATTGAGATACTACAGAAACACGTTATAAGTCGCAAACATTCGTTTTGCAGCGATTTGACCATTGCCGAGAAGCAACTAGCATAATTCCAGTACACGATTTTTATATTGTGCTATTTGGTTAACCTGACATAGTAAATAATACATAATGTAGCTTACATACTAAATGGCAATAGTTTAAATGCCGTAGTAATTAATAACTGTAGCCCCGCGACTTTATAAGTCTATTGCAGACCGCTTGAATAATAAAAATATATTAAATCATTTTTTCCGTCAGTGGAGACATTTTTTCCGTCGGTGCAAACATCTTGTTTTCTATTTGAGATACTACAGAAACACGTTATAAGTCGCAAACATTCGTTTTGCAGCGATTTGACCATTTCCGAGAAGCAACTAGCATAATTCCAGTACACGATTTTTACATTGTGCTATTTGGTTAACCTGACATAGTAAATAATACATAATGTAGCTTACATACTAAATGGCAATAGTTTAAATGCCGTAGTAATTAATAACTGTAGCCCCGCGACTTTATAAGTCTATTGCGGACCGCTTGAATAATAAAAATATATTAAATCATTTTTTCCGTCAGTGGAGACATTTTTTCCGTCGGTGCAAACATCTTGTTTTCTATTTGAGATACTACAGAAACACGTTATAAGTCGCAAACATTCGTTTTGCAGCGATTTGACCATTTCCGAGGAGCAACTAGCATAATTCCAGTACACGATTTTTACATTGTGCTATTTGGTTAACCTGACATAGTAAATAATACATAATGTAGCTTACATACTAAATGGCAATAGTTTAAATGCCGTAGTAATTAATAACTGTACCCCGCGACGTTACAAATGCTATTGGGGACCGCTTGAATATTAAAAATATATTAAATAATTTTTTCCATCCGGGCAGACATCTTCTTTTCTGATTGAGATACTACAGAAACAAGTTATAAGTCGCAAACATTCGTTTTGCAGCGATTTGACCATTGCCGAGAAGCAACTAGCATAATTCCAGTACACGATTTTTACATTGTGCTGTTTGGTTAACCTGACATAGTAAATAATACATAATGTAGCTTACATACTAAATGGCAATAGTTTAAATGCCGTAGTAATTAATAACTGTAGCCCCGCGACTTTATAAGTCTATTGCGGACCGCTTGAATAATAAAAATATTTAAATAACTTTTTCCGTCAGTGGAGACATTTTTTCCGTCGGTGCAAACATCTTGTTTTCTATTTGAGATACTACAGAAACACGTTATAAGTCGCAAACATTCGTTTTGCAGCGATTTGACCATTTCCGAGGAGCAACTAGCATAATTCCAGTACACGATTTTTACATTGTGCTATTTGGTTAACCTGACATAGTAAATAATACATAATGTAGCTTACATACTAAATGGCAATAGTTTAAATGCCGTAGTAATTAATAACTGTAACCCCGCGACTTTATAAGTCTATTGGGGACCGCTTGAATATTAAAAATATATTAAATAACTTTTTCCGTCTGTGCAGACATCTTCTTTTCTGATTGAGATACTACAGAAACACGTTATAAGTCGCAAACATTCGTTTTGCAGCGATTTGACCATTGCCGAGAAGCAACTAGCATAATTCCAATACACGATTTTTACATTGTGCTATTTGGATAACCTGACATAGTAAATAATACATAATGGAGCTTACATACTAAATGGCAATAGTTTAAATGCCGTAGTAATTAATAACTGTAGCCCCGCGACGTTATAAATGCTATTGGGGACCCCTTGAATAATCAAAATATATTAAATAATTTTTTCCGTCCGTGCAGACATCTTCTTTTCTGATTGAGATACTACAGAAACACGTTATAAGTCGCAAACATTCGTTTTGCAGCGATTTAACCATTCCCGAGAAGCAACTAGCATAATTTCAGTAAACGATCTTCACATTGTGCTATTTGGTTAACCTGACATAGTAATTAATATATAATGTAGCTTACATACTAAATGGCAATAGTTTAAATGCCGTAGTAGTTAATAACTGTAGCCCTGCGACGTTATAAATGCTATTTGGGACCACTTGACTAGTAAAAATATATTAAATATTTTTTTCCGTTCTTTTCTGATTGAGTTATACAGAAAGACGTTATAGGTCGGAAACAATCGTTTTGCAGCAATTTGACCATTCTCGAGAAGCAACTAGCATAATTTCAGTACACGATCTTCTCATTTTGCTATTTGGTTAACCTGACATAGTAAACAATACATAATGTAGCTTACGTACTAAACAGCAATAGTTTAAATGCCGTAGTAATTAATACTGTAGCCCCGCGACGTTATAATTGCTATTGGGGACCGCTTGAATAATAAAAATATATTAAATCATTTTTTCCGTCTTTGCAGACATCTTCCTTTCTAACTCAAATACTACAGAAAGACGTTACAAGTCGCAAACATTCGTTTTGCAGCGATTTGACCATTTCCGAGAAGCATCTAGCATAATTTCATTACACGATTTTCTCATTATGCTATTTGGTTAACCTGACATAGTAAATAATATATAATGTAGCTTACATACTAAATGGCAATAGTTTAAATGCCGTAGTAATTAATAACTGTAGCTCCGCGACATTATAAATGCTATTGGGGCCCGCTTGAATAATAAAAATATATTAAATCATTTTTTCCGTCTTTGCAGACATCTTCCTTTCTAATTCAAATACTACAGAAAGACGTTACAAGTCGCAAACATTCGTTTTGCAGCGATTTGACCGTTTCCGAGAAGCATCTAGCATAATTTCACTACACGAGTTTCTCATTATGCTATTTGGTTAACCTGACATAGTAAATAATATATAATGTAGCTTACATACTAAATGGCAATAGTTTAAATGCCGTAGTAATTAATAACTGTAGCTCCGCGTCGTTATAAATGCTATTGGGGCCCGCTTGAATAATAAAAATATATTAAATCATTTTTCCGTCTTTGCAGACATCTTCTTTTCTAATTCAAATACTACAGAAATACGTTACAAGTCGCAAACATTCGTTTTGCAGCGATTTGACCATTTCCGAGAAGCATCTAGCATAATTTCATTACACGATTTTCTCATTATGCTATTTGGTTAACCTGACATAGTAAATAATATATAATGTAGCTTACATACTAAATGGCAATAGTTTAAATGCCGTAGTAATTAATAACTGGAGCACTGCGACGTTATAAATGCTATTTGGGACCACTTGAGTAGTAAAAATATATTAAATATTTTTTTTCGTTCTTTTCTGATTGAGTTATACAAAAAGACGTTATAGGTCGCAAACAATCGTTTTGCAGCAATTTGCCAATTCCCGAGCAGCAACTTGCACAATTTCAGTACACCATATTTACATTTTGCTATTTCGTTAACCTGACATAGTAAACAATACATAATGTAGCTTACGTACTAAACGGCAATAGTTTAAATGCCGTAGTAATTAATAACTGTAGCCCCGCGACGTTATAAATGCTATTGGGGACCGCTTGAATAATAAAAATATATTAAATCATTTTTTCCGTCTTTGCAGACACCTTCCTTTCTGATTCAGATACTACAGAAAGACGTTACAAGTCGCAAACATTCGTTTTGCAGCGATTTGACCATTTCCGAGAAGCATCTAGCATAATTTCATTGCACGATTTTCTCATTATGCTATTTGGTTAACCTGACATAGTAAATAATATATAATGTAGCTTACATACTAAATGGCAATAGTTTAAATGCCGTAGTAATTAATAACTGGAGCACTGCGACGTTATAAATGCTATTTGGGACCACTTGAGTAGTAAAAATATATTAAATATTTTTTTCCGTTCTTTTCTGATTGAGTTATACAGAAAGACGTTATAGGTCGCAAACAATCGTTTTGCAGCAATTTGCCAATTCCCGAGCAGCAACTTGCACAATTTCAGTACACCATATTTACATTTTGCTATTTCGTTAACCTGACATAGTAAACAATACATAATGTAGCTTACGTACTAAACGGCAATAGTTTAAATGCCGTAGTAATTAATAACTGTAGCCCCGCGACGTTATAAATGCTATTGGGGACCGCTTGAATAATAAAAATATATTATATCATTTTTTCCGTCTTTGCAGACATCTTCCTTTCTGATTCAGATACTACAGAAAGACGTTACAAGTCGCAAACATTCGTTTTGCAGCGATTTGACCATTTCCGAGAAGCATCTAGCATAATTTCATTACACGATTTTCTCATTATGTTATTTGGTTAACCTGACATAGTAAATAATATATAATGTAGCTTACATACTAAATGGCAATAGTTTAAATGCCGTAGTAACTAATAGCTGTATCCCCGCGACGTTATAAATGCTATTGAGGACCGCTTGAATAATAAAAATATATTAAAAAATTTTTTCCGTCGGTGAAGACACCTTCTTTTCTGATTGAGATAATACAGAAAGACGTTATAAGTCGAAAGCATTCGTTTTGCTGCGGTTTGACCATTCCCGAGCAGCAACTTGCACAATTTCACTACACGTTTGTCCCATTGTGCTATTTGGTTAACCTGAAATAGTAAATAATTCATAATGTAGCTTACGTACTAAACGGCAAAAGTTTAAATGCCGTATTAATTAATAACTGGAGCCCCGCGACGTTATAAATGCTATTTGGGACCACTTGAGTAGTAAAAATATATTAAATATTGTTTTCCGTTCTTTTCTGATTGAGTTATACAGAAAGACGTTATAGGTCGCAAACAATCGTTTTGCAGCAATTTGACCATTCCCGAGCAGCAACGTGCACAATTTCACTACACGTTTGTCCCATTGTGCTATTTGGTTAACCTGAAATAGTAAATAATACATAATGTAGCTTACATACTAAATGGCAATAGTTTAAATGCCGTAGTAACTAATAGCTGTATCCCCGCGACGTTATAAATGCTATTGAGGACCGCTTGAATAATAAAAATATATTAAATAATTTTTTCCGTCGGTGAAGACATCTTCTTTTCTGATTGAGATACTACAGAAAGACGTTATAAGTCGCAAACATTCGTTTTGCAGCGATTTGACCATTTCCGAGAAGCAACTTGCACTATTTCACTACACGTTTGTCGCATTGTGCTATTTGGTTAACCTGAAATAGTAAATAATACATAATGTAGCTTACATACTAAATGGCAATAGTTTAAATGCCGTAGTAACTAATAGCTGTATCCCCGCGACGTTATAAATGCTATTGAGGACCGCTTGAATAATAAAAATATATTAAATAATTTTTTCCGTCGGTGAAGACATCTTCTTTTCTGATTGAGATACTACAGAAAAACGTTGTAAGTCGCAAACATTCGTTTTACAGCAATTTGACCATTCCCGAGAAGCAACTAGCATAATTTCAGTAAACGATCTTCACATTGTGCTATTTGGTTAACCTGACAGTAAATAATATATAATGTAGCTTACATACTAAATGGCAATAGTTTAAATGCCGTAGTAATTAATAACTGTAGCCCCGCGACGTTATAAATGCTATTGGGGACCGCTTGAATAATAAAAATACATTAAATAATTTTTTCCGTCGGTGAAGACATCTTCTTTTCTGATTGAGATAATACAGAAAGACGTTATAAGTCGAAAGCATTCCTTTTGCAGCGGTTTGACCATTCCCGAGCAGCAACTTGCACAATTTCACTACACGTTTGTCCCATTGTGCTATTTGGTTAACCTGAAATAGTAAATAATACATAATGTAGCTTACGTACTAAACGGCAATAGTTTAAATGCCTTAGTAATTAATAACTGTAGCCCCGCGACGTTATAAATGCTATTGGGGACCGCTTGAATAATAAAAATATATTAAATAACTTTTTCCGTCGGTGCAGACATCTTCTTTTCTGATTGAGATAATACAGAAAGACGTTATAAGTCGAAAACATTCGTTTTGCAGCGGTTTGACCCTTCCCGAGCAGCAACTTGCACAATTTCACTACACGTTTGGCCCATTGTGCTATTTGGTTAACCTGAAATAGTAAATAATACATAATGTAGCTTACGTACTAAACGGCAATAGTTTAAATGCCGTATTAATTAATAACTGGAGCCCCGCGACGTTATAAATGCTATTTGGGACCACTTGAGTAGTAAAAATATATTAAATATTGTTTTCCGTTCTTTTCTGATTGAGTTATACAGAAAGACGTTATAGGTCGCAAACAATCGTTTTGCAGCAATTTGACCATTCCCGAGCAGCAACGTGCACAATTTCACTACACGTTTGTCCCATTGTGCTATTTGGTTAACCTGAAATAGTAAATAATACATAATGTAGCTTACATACTAAATGGCAATAGTTTAAATGCCGTAGTAACTAATAGCTGTATCCCCGCGACGTTATAAATGCTATTGAGGACCGCTTGAATAATAAAAATATATTAAATCATTTTTTCCGTCGGTGAAGACATCTTCTTTTCTGATTGAGATACTACAGAAAGACGTTATAAGTCGCAAACATTCGTTTTGCAGCGATTTGACCATTGCCGAGAATCAACTTGCACAATTTCACTACACGTTTGTCCCATTGTGCTATTTGGTTAACCTGAAATAGTAAATAATACATAATGTAGCTTACATACTAAATGGCAATAGTTTAAATGCCGTAGTAACTAATAAGTGTCGCCCCGCGACGTTATAAATGCTATTGGGGACTGCTTGAATAATAAAAATATATTAAATCATTTTTTCCGTCGGTGCAGACATCTTCTTTTCTGATTGAGATACTACAGAAAACCGTTATAAGTCGAAAACATTCGTTTTTCAGCGATTTGACAATTGCCGAGAAGCAACTTGCACAATTTCAGTACACCATATTCAGATTTTGCTATTTAGTTAGCCTGACATAGTAAACAATACATAATGTAACTTACATACTAAATGGCAATAGTTTAAATGCCGTAGTAACTAATAACTGTAGCCCCGCAACGTTATAAATGCTATTGGGGACCGCTTGAATAATAAAAATATATTAAATAATTTTTTCCGTCGCTGGAGACATCTTGTTTTCTAATTGAGATATAGTAGGGAGGCCAAGTGAATTAATAATTATTTTCGTGGGACTGAGTAGGTTTATACCAACGAGTGATACCATCGTAATTAGCGGTGTTTCCTCAGTAGAAAAACTCCTGTTGTCGCTTTCTTAGCCTGCGGAGTGACGAGTTATGACGTCACAAAGGTGGTAAAATGGTAGGTTTCAACAGGTTTTTTGCAAATATCTCGTTACCTGTGAAGTTTACTGTGAACTTTACCTTATACAAAATTAATCTACATTTAATTTACAATAAAAATGGTCTTATGCATTTTTGCAGTTGAGTAAAGGATTACGGATATATGGAGGGGGTAAAGATGTAACTTTTTCTGTTTGGCAAAAATTCTAAAATTGCGCCTATGAATTCGTAATATTCGCTCCAAGTGTATTATATGAAGGGTTCAAGGAAGTGGGGACGCGAGATGGTTATGATGAAGCACCCAGCACCAAAGACGACATACTCGTACATTTGCGCAGATCATCCACTACTACACATGTTGAAGTGAAATTGGAAGATGGAATTAATGTCACTCTTGGACAAGCACAATTTCTAACTAATACTAAAAACAAGATGCAACTGATTGCTCTAATCACTCTACACAACAGCAAGCTGGCTGCAAAGTGATTCAGGCAGAAGGCGGTGCTGACATCAAGATCGTTTTTACAGTAATTGACGAATCAAAGAAGGAAACAGAGGCTATCGTAATTGGCAATGACATCGATTTATTGGTCTTGTTGGTTGTTCATGCTCCAGCCAACAAACAGTTGAAGATGGATGTACCGAAGAAGGGTAACCAAGAAGAAAAAGTTTACTACACTGGTGCATACAGCGTGGTATCGAGGAAATAAAGGATGTTGTCTTGACAGCTTACACTTTCGCCGGATGTGATACCGTTTCTTCAATTTATAGAAAGGGAAAAATAAAGCCTTCGGAAAAGTGCAAAGTGACAAGGAGTTTTACACAAAGCTGTTGACTTTTAACAACCCAAATGCAGATCCAGATGCGCTAGCTGATGCTGGAACCATTTCTTCATTTCGATAATTGCATAAAAAAATGCAGATAATTTGGATACGCTTGAATAATAAAAATATATTAAATAATTTTTTCCCGTCGTTGCAGACATCTTCTTTTCTGATTAAAATACTACAGAAAAACGTTGTAAGTCGCAAACATTCGTTTTACAGCAATTTGACCATTCCCGAGAAGCAACTAACATAATTTCAGTAAACGATCTTCACATTGTGCTATTTAGTTAGCCTGACATAGTAAACAATACATAATGTAACTTACATACTAAATGGCAATAGTTTAAATGCCGTAGTAATTAATAACTGTAGCCCCGCGACGTTATAAATGCTATTGGGGAGCGCTTGAATAATAAAAATATATTAAATAACTTTTTCCGTTGGTGCAGAGATCTTCTTTTCTGATTGAGATAATACAGAAAGACGTTATAAGTCGAAAACATTCGTTTTGCGGCAGTTTGACAATTCCCGAGCAGCAACTTGCACAATTTCACTACACGTTTGTCCCATTGTGCTATTTGGTTCACCTGAAATAGTAAATAATACATAATGTAGCTTACGTACTAAACGGCAATAGTTTAAATGCCGTAGTAATTAATAACTGGAGCCCCGCGACGTTAGAAATGCTATTGAGGACCGCTTGAATAATAAAAATATATTAAATAATTTTTTCCCGTCGTTGCAGACATCTTCTTTTCTGATTGAGATACTACAGAAACACGTTATAAGTCGCAAACATTCGTTTTGCAGCGATTTGACCATTGCCGAGAAGCAACTAGCATAATTCCAGTACACGATTTTTACATTGTGCTATTTGGTTAACCTGACATAGTAAATAATACATAATGTAGCTTACATACTAAATGGCAATAGTTTAAATGCCGTAGTAATTAATAACTGTAGCCCCGCGACGTTATAAATGCTATTGGGGACAGCTTGAATAATAAAAATATATTAAATCATTTTTTCCGTCTTTGCAGACATCTTTCTTTCTGATTGAGATACTACAGAAAGACGTTATAAGTCACAAACATTCGTTTTGCAGCGATTTGACCATTCCCGAGAAGCAACTAGCATAATTTCAGTACACGATTTTTACATTGTGCTATTTGGTTCACCTGACTTCGTATATAATACATAGTGTAGCTTACATACTAAATGACAATAGTTTAAATGCCGTAGTAATTAATAACTGTAGCCCCGCCACGTTATAAATGCTATTGGGGACCGCTTGAATAATAAAACTATATTAAACAATTTTTTCCGTCGCTGGAGACAACTTGTTTTCTAATTGAGATACTACAGGAAAACGTTATAAGTCGCAAACATTCGTTTTGCAGCGATTTGACCATTCCCGAGAAGCAACTTGCACAATTTCAGTACACCATATTCACATTTTGCTATTTGGTTAACCTGACATAGTAAATAATACATAATGTGGCATACTTACTAAATGGCAATAGTTTAAATTTCCTAGTAACTAATAACTGTAGCCCCGCGACGTTATAAGTGCTATTGAGGACCGCTTGAATAATAAAAATTAATTAAATAATTTTTTCCGTCGGTGAAGACATCTTCTTTTCTGATTTAGTTATACAGAAAGACGTTATAGGTCGCAAACAATCGTTTTGCAGCAATTTGACCATTCCCGAGCAGCAACTTGCACAATTTCACTACACGTTTGTCCCATTGTGCTATTTTGTTAACCTGAAATAGTAAATAATACATAATGTAGCTTACATACTAAATGGCAATAGTTTAAATGCCGTAGTAACTAATAACTGTAGCCCCGCGACGTTATAAATGCTATTGGGGACCGCTTTAATAATAAAAATATATTAAATCATTTTTTCCGTCGGTGCAGACATCTTCTTTTCTGATTGAGATACTACAGAAAGACGTTATAAGTCGAAAACATTCGTTTTGCAGCGATTTGACAATTACCGAGAAGCAACTTGCACAATTTCAGTACACCATATTCACATTTTGCTAATTGGTTAACCTGATATAGTAAACAATACATAATGTAGCTTACGTACTAAATGGCAATAGTTTAAATGCCGTAGTAATTAATAACTGTAGCTCCGCGACGTTATAAATGCTATTGGGGACCGCTTGAATAATAAAAATATATTAAATAACTTTTTCCGTCGGTGCAGACATCTTCTTTTCTGATTGATATACTACAGAAAGACGTTATAAGTCGAAAACATCCGTTTTGCAGCAATTTGACAATTTCCGAGAAGCAACTTGCACAATTTCAGTACACCATATTCACATTTTGCTATTTGGTTAACCTGACATAGTAAACAATACATAATGTAGCTTACGTAATAAACGGCATTAGTTTAAATGCCGTAGTAATTAATAACTGTAGCTCCGCGACGTTATAAATGCTATTGGGGACCGCTTGAATAATAAAAATATATTAAATAATTTTTTCCGTCGGTGCAGACATCTTCTTTTCTGATTGTGATAATACAGAAAGACGTTATAAGTCGAAAACATTCGTTTTGCAGCGATTTGACCATTGCCGAGAAGCAACATGCACAATTTCACTACAGGTTTGTCCCATTGTGCTATTTGGTTAACCTGAAATAGTAAATAATACATAATGTAGCTTACATACTAAATGGCAATAGTTTAAATGCCGTAGTAACTAATAACTGTAGCCCCGCGACGTTATAACTGCTATTGGGGACCGCTTGAATAATAAAAATATATTAAATCATTTTTTCCGTCGGTGCACACAACTTCTTTTCTGATTGAGATACTACAGAAAGACGTTATAAGTCGAAAACATTCGCTTTGCAGCGATTTGACAATTGCCGAGAAGCAACTTGCACAATTTCAGTACACCATATTCACATTTTGCTAATTGGTTAACCTGATATAGTAAACAATACATAATGTAGCTTACGTACTAAATGACAATAGTTTAAATGCCATAAAAACTAATAACTGTAGCCCCGCGGCGTTAAAAATGCTATTGGGGACCGCTTGAATAATAAAAATATATTAAATAACTTTTTCCGTCGGTGCAGACATCTTCTTTACTGATTGATATACTACAGAAAGACGTTATAAGTCGAAAACATTCGTTTTGCAGCGATTTGACAATTGCCGAGAAGCAACTTGCACAATTTCAGTACACCATATTCTCATTTTGCTATTTGGTTAACCTGACATAGTAAACAATACATAATGTAGCTTACGTACTAAACGGCAATAGTTTAAATGCCGTAGTAATTAATAACTGTCGCCCCGCGGCGTTAAAAATGCTATTGGAGACCGCTTGAATAATAAAAATATATTAAATAATTTTTTCCGTCGGTGCAGACATCTTGTTTTCTGATTGAGATACTGCAGAAAGACTTTATAAGTCGCAAACATTCGTTCTGCAGGGAGTTGACCTTTCCCGAGAAGCAACTTGCACAATTTCAGTACACCATATTCACATTGTGCTATTTGGTTAACCTGAAATAGTAAATAATACATAATGTAGCTTACATACTAAATGGCAATAGTTTAAATGCCGTAGTAACTAATAAGTGTCGCCCCGCGACGTTATAAATGCTATTGAAGACCTCTTGAATAATAAAAATATATTAAATCATTTTTTCCGTCGGTGCAGACATCTTCTTTTCTGATTGAGATACTACAAAAAGCCGTTATAAGTCGAAAACATTCGTTTTTCAGCTATTTGACAATTGCCGAGAAGCAACTTGCACAATTTCAGTACACCATATTCACATTTTGCTATTTAGTTAGCCTGACATAGTAAACAATACATAATGTAACTTACATACTAAATGGCAATAGTTTAAATGCCGTAGTAACTAATAACTGTAGCCCCGAGACGTTATAAATGCTATTGGGGACCGCTTGAATAATAAAAATATATTAAATAATTCTTTCCGTCGCAGGAGACATCTTGTTTTCTAATTGAGATACTACAGGAAGACGTTATAAGTCGCAAACATTCGTTTTGCAGCGATTTGACCATTCCCGAGAAGCAACTTGCACAATTTCACTACACGTTTGTCGCATTGTGCTATTTGGTTAACCTGAAATATTAAATAATACATAATGTAGCTTAAATACTAAATGGCAATAGTTTAAATGCCATAGTAACTAATAATTGTAGCCCCGCGACGTTATAAATGCTATTGAGGACCGCTTGAATAATAAAAATATATTAAATAATTTTTTCCGTCGGTGAAGACATCTTCTTTTATAATTGAGATACTACAGAGAGACGTTATAAGTCGAAAACATTCGTTTTGCAGCGATTTGACAATTGCCGAGAAGCAACTTGCACAATTTCAGTACACCATATTCACATTTTGCTACTTGGTTAAGCTGACATAGTAAACAATACATAATGTAGCTTACTTACCAAATGGCAATAGTTTAAATGCCATAGTAACTAATAATTGTAGCCCCGCGACGTTATAAATGCTATTGAGGACCGCTTGAATAATAAAAATATATTAAATAACTTTTTCCGTCGGTGCAGACATCTTCTTTTCTGATTGAGATACTACAGAAAGACGTTATAAGTCGAAAACATTCGTTTTGCAACGATTTGACCATTGCCGAGAAGCAACTTGCACAATTTCACTACACGTTTGTCCCATTGTGCTATTTGGTTAACCTGAAATATTAAATAATACATAATGTAGCTTAAATACTAAATGGCAATAGTTTAAATGCCGTAGTATCTAATAAGTGTAGCCCCGCGACGTTATACATGCTATTGGAGACCGCTTGAATAATAAAAATCGATTAAATCATTTTTTCCGTCGGTGCAGACATCGTCTTTTCTGATTGAGATACTACAGAAAAACGTTATAAGTCGAAAACATTCGTTTTGGAGCGATTTGACAATTGCCCAGAAGCAACTTGCACAATTTCAGTACACCATATTCACATTTTGCTGTTTGGTTAACCTGACATAGTAAACAACACAAATGTAGCTTACGTACTAAACGGCAATAGTTTAAATGCCGTAGTAACGAATAACTGTAGCCCCGCGACGTTATAAATGCTATTGGAGACCGCTTGAATAATAAAAATATATTAAATCATTTTTTCCGTCGGTGCAGACATCTTCTTTTATGATTGAGATATTACAGAAACACGGTATAAGTCGAAAACATTCGTTTTGCAGCGATTTGACAATTGCCGAGAAGCAACTTGCACAATTTCAGTACACCATATTCACATTTTGCTATTTAGTTAACCTGACATAGTAAACAATACATAATGTAGCTTACGTAATAAACGGCAATAGTTTAAATGCCGTAGTAATTAATAACTGTAGCCCGGCGACGTTATAAATGCTATTGGGGACCGCTTGAATAATAAAAATATATTAAATAACTTTTTTCGTCGGTGCAGACATCTTCTTTTCTGATTCAGATAATACAGAAAGACGTTATAAGTCGAAAACATTCGTTTTGCAGCGATTTGACCATTGCCAAGAAGCAACATGCACAATTTCACTACACGTTTGTCCCATTGTGCTATTTGGTTAACCTGAAATAGTAAATAATACTTAATGTAGCTTACATACTAAATGGCAATAGTTTAAATGCCGTAGTAACTAATAACTGTAGCCCGGCGACGTTATAAATACTATTGGGGACCGCTTGAATAATAAAAATATATTAAATCATGTTTTCCGTCGGTGCAGACATCTTCTTTTCTGATTGAGATACTACAGAAAGACGTTATAAGTCGAAAACATTCGTTTTGCAGCGATTTGACAATTGCCGAGAAGCAACTTGCACAATTTCAGTACACCATATTCACATTTTGCTAATTGGTTAACCTGACATAGTAAACAATACATAATGTAGCTTACGTACTAAATGGCAATAGTTTAAATGCCGTAAAAATTGATAACTGCAGCCCCGCGGCGTTAAAAATGTTATTGGGGACCGCTTGAATAATAAAAATATATTAAATAACTTTTTCCGTCGGTGCAGACATAATCTTTTCTGATTGAGATACTACAGAAAGACGTTATAAGTCGAAAACATTCGTTTTGCAGCGATTTGACAATTGCCGAGAAGCAACTTGCACAATTTCAGTACACCATATTCACATTTTGCTAATTGGTTAACCTGATATAGTAAACAATACATAATGTAGCTTACGTACTAAATGGCAATAGTTTAAATGCCGTAAAAATTGATAACTGTAGACCCGCGGCGTTAAAAATGTTATTGGGGACCGCTTGTATAATAAAAATATATTAAATAACTTTTTCCGTCGGTGCAGACATAATCTTTTCTGATTGAGATACTACAGAAAGACGTTATAAGTCGAAAACATTCGTTTTGCAGCGATTTGACAATTGCCGAGAAGCAACTTGCACAATTTCAGTACACCATATTCACATTTTGCTAATTGGTTAACCTGATATAGTAAACAATACATAATGTAGCTTACGTACTAAATG
The DNA here is from genome assembly GCA_940337035.1 of Agriotes lineatus. Lineage (NCBI taxonomy): Eukaryota > Metazoa > Arthropoda > Insecta > Coleoptera > Elateridae > Agriotes > Agriotes lineatus. The sequence goes on along the minus strand of CALNHX010000588.1, from coordinate 77,391 downwards.
GCAATAGTTTAAATGCCGTAAAAATTGATAACTGTAGCCCCGCGGCGTTAAAAATGTTATTGGGGACCGCTTGAATAATAAAAATATATTAAATAACTTTTTCCGTCGGTGCAGACATCTTTCTTTCTGATTGAGATACTACAGAAAGACGTTATAAGTCGCAAACATTCGTTTTGCAGCGATTTGACCATTCCCGAGAAGCAACTAGCATAATTTCAGTACACGATTTTTACATTGTGCTATTTGGTTCACCTGACTTCGTATATAATACATAGTGTAGCTTACATACTAAATGACAATAGTTTAAATGCCGTAGTAATTAATAACTGTAGCCCCGCCACGTTATAAATGCTATTGGGGACCGCTTGAATAATAAAACTATATTAAACAATTTTTTCCGTCGCTGGAGACAACTTGTTTTCTAATTGAGATACTACAGGAAAACGTTATAAGTCGCAAACATTCGTTTTGCAACGATTTGACCATTCCCGAGAAGCAACTTGCACAATTTCAGTACACCATATTCACATTTTGCTATTTGGTTAACCTGACATAGTAAATAATACATAATGTGGCTTACTTACTATATGGCAATAGTTTAAATTTCCTAGTAACTAATAACTGTAGCCCCGCGACGTTATAAGTGCTATTGAGGACCGCTTGAATAATAAAAATTAATTAAATAATTTTTTCCGTCGGTGAAGACATCTTCTTTTCTGATTGAGTTATACAGAAAGACGTTATAGGTCGCAAACAATCGTTTTGCAGCAATTTGACCATTCCCGAGCAGCAACTTGCACAATTTCACTACACGTTTGTCCCATTATGCTATTTGGTCAACCTGAAATAGTAAATAATACATAATGTAGCTTACATACTAAATGGCAATAGTTTAAATGCCGTAGTAACTAATAGCTGTATCCCCGCGACGTTATAAATGCTATTGAGGACCGCTTGAATAATAAAAATATATTAAATAATTTTTTCCGTCGGTGAAGACATCTTCTTTTCTGATTGAGATAATACAGAAAGACGTTATAAGTCGAAAACATTCGTTTTGCAGCGATTTGACAATTGCCGAGAAGCAACTTGCACAATTTCAGTACACCATATTTACATTTTGCTATTTGGTTAACCTGACATAGTAAACAATACATAATGTAGCTTACGTACCAAACGGCAATAGTTTAAATGCCGTAGTAATTAATACTGTAGCCCCGCGACGTTATAAATGCTATTGGGGACCGCTTGAATAATAAAAATATATTAAATCATTTTTTCCGTTTTTGCAGACATCTTCCTTTCTGATTCAGATACTACAGAAAGACGTTACAAGTCGCAAACATTCGTTTTGCAGCGACTTGACCATTTCCGAGAAGCATCTAGCATAATTTCATTACACGATTTTCTCATTATGCTATTTGGTTAACCTGACATAGTAAATAATATATAATGTAGCTTACATACTAAATGGCAATAGTTTAAATGCCGTAGTAATTAATAACTGGATCCCCGCGACGTTATAAATGATATTTGTGACCACTTGAGTAGTAAAAATATATTAAATATTTTTTTCCGTTCTTTTCTGATTTAGTTATACAGAAAGACGTTATAGGTCGCAAACAATCGTTTTGCAGCAATTTGACCATTGCCGAAAAGCAACATGCACAATTTCACTACAGGTTTGTCCCATTGTGCTATTTGGTTAACCTGAAATAGTAAATAATACATAATGTAGCTTACATACTAAATGGCAATAGTTTAAATGCCGTAGTAACTAATAACTGTAGCCCCGCGACGTTATAAATGCTATTGGGGACCGCTTGAATAATAAAAATATATTAAATCATTTTTTTCGTCGGTGCAGACAACTTCTTCTCTGATTGAGATACTACAGAAAGACGTTATAAGTCGAAAACATTCGTTTTGCAGCGATTTGACAATTGCCGAGAAGCAACTTGCACAATTTCAGTACACCATATTCACATTTTGCTTGGTTAACCTGATATAGTAAACAATACATAATGTAGCTTACGTACTAAATGACAATAGTTTAAATGCCATAAAAATTAATACCTGTAGCCCCGCGGCGTTAAAAATGCTATTGGGGACCGCTTGAATAATAAAAATATATTAAATAACTTTTTCCGTCGGCGCAGACATCTTCTTTACTGATTGATATACTACAGAAAGACGTTATAAGTCGAAAACATTCGTTTTGCAGCGATTTGACAATTGCCGAGAAGCAACTTGCACAATTTCAGTACACCATATTCACATTTTGCTATTTGGTTAACCTGACATAGTAAACAATACATAATGTAGCTTACGTACAAAACGGCAATAGTTTAAATGCCGTAGTAATTAATAACTGTCGCCCCGCGGCGTTAAAAATGCTATTGGAGACCGCTTGAATAATAAAAATATATTAAATAATTTTTTCCGTCGGTGCAGACATCTTGTTTTCTGATTGAGATACTGCAGAAAGACTTTATAAGTCGCAAACATTCGTTCTGCAGGGAGTTGACCTTTCCCGAGAAGCAACTTGCACAATTTCAGTACACCATATTCACATTGTGCTATTTGGTTAACCTGAAATAGTAAATAATACATAATGTAGCTTACATACTAAATGGCAATAGTTTAAATGCCGTAGTAACTAATAAGTGTCGCCCCGCGACGTTATAAATGCTATTGAAGACCTCTTGAATAATAAAAATATATTAAATCATTTTTTCCGTCGGTGCAGACATATCCTTTTCTGATTGAGATACCACAAAAAGCCGTTATAAGACGAAAACATTCGTTTTTCAGCTATTTGACAATTGCCGAGAAGCAACTTGCAAAATTTCAGTACACCATATTCACATTTTGCTATTTAGTTAGCCTGACATAGTAAACAATACATAATGTAACTTACATACTAAATGGCAATAGTTTAAATGCCGTAGTAACTAATAATTGTAGCCCCGCGACGTTATAAATGCTATTGAGGACCGCTTGAATAATAAAAATATATTAAATAATTTTTTCCGTCGGTGAAGACATCTTCTTTTCTGATTGAGATACTACAGAGAGACGTTATAAGTCGATAACATTCGTTTTGCAGCGATTTGACAATTGCCGAGAAGCAACTTGCACAATTTCAGTACACCATATTCACATTTTGCTATTTGGTTAACCTGAAATAGTAAATAATACATAATGTAGCTTACATACTAAATGGCAATAGTTTAAATGCCATAGTAACTAATAATTGTAGCCCCGCGACGTTATAAATGCTATTGAGGACCGCTTGAATAATAAAAATATATTAAGTAACTTTTTCCGTCGGCGCAGACATCTTTTCTGATTGAGATACTGCAGAAAGACGTTATAAGTCGAAAACATTCGTTTTGCAGCGATTTGACCATTGCCGAGAAGCAACTTGCACAATTTCACTACACGTTTGTCCCATTGTGCTATTTGGTTAACCTGAAATATTAAATAATACATAATGTAGCTTACATACTAAATGGCAATAGTTTAAATGCCGTAGTATCTAATAAGTGTAGCCCCGCGACGTTATACATGCTATTGGGGACCGCTTGAATAATAAAAATCGATTAAATCATTTTTTCCGTCGGTGCAGACATCGTCTTTTCTGATTGAGATACTACAGAAAGACGTTATAAGTCGAAAACATTCGTTTTGGAGCGATTTGACAATTGCCCAGAAGCAACTTGCACAATTTCAGTACACCATATTCACATTTTGCTATTTGGTTAACCTGACATAGTAAACAACACAAATGTAGCTTACGTACTAAACGGAAATAGTTTAAATGCCGTAGTAACGAATAACTGTAGCCCCGCGACGTTATAAATGCTATTGGGGACCGCTTGAATAATAAAAATATATTAAATCATTTTTTCCGTCGGTGCAGACATCTTCTTTTATGATTGAGATATTACAGAAAGACGGTATAAGTCGAAAACATTCGTTTTGCAGCGATTTGACAATTGCCGAGAAGCAACTTGCACAATTTCAGTACACCATATTCACATTTTGCTATTTAGTTAACCTGACATAGTAAACAATACATAATGTAGCTTACGTACTAAACGGCAATAGTTTAAATGCCGTAGTAATTAATAACTGTAGCCCCGCGGCGTTAAAAATGCTATTGGGGACCGCTTGAATAATAAAAATATATTAAATCATTTTTTCCATCGGTGAAGACTTCTTTTTTTTCTGTTTGAGATACTACAGAAAGACGTTATAAGTCGAAAACATTCGTTTTGCAGCGATTTGACAATTGCCGAGAAGCATCTTGCACAATTTCAGTACACCATATTCACATTTTGCTATTTGGTTAACCTGACACAGTAAACAATACATAATGTAGCTTGCGTACTAAACGGCAATAGTTTAAATGCCGTAGTAACTAATAACTGTAGCCCCGCGACGTTGTAAATGCTATTGGGGACCGCTTGAATAATAACAATATATTAAGTAACTTTTTCCGTCGGTGCAGACAAATTTTCTGATTGAGATACTGCAGAAAGACGTTATAAGTCGAAAACATTCGTTTTGCAGCGATTTGACCATTGCCGAGAAGCAACTTGCACAATTTCACTACACGTTTGTCCCATTGTGCTATTTGGTTAACCTGAAATTGTAAATAATACATAATGTAGCTTACATACTAAATGGCAATAGTTTAAATGCCGTAGTAACTAATAACTGTAGCCCCGCGACGTTATAAATGCTATTGGGGACCGCTTGAATAATAAAAATATATTAAATACATTTTTCCGTCGGTGCAGACATTTTCTTTTCTGATTGAGATGCTGCAGAAAGACGTTATAAGTCGAAAACATTCGTTTTGCAGCGATTTGACAATTGCCGAGAAGCAACTTGCACAATTTCAGTACACCATATTCACATTTTGCTATTTGGTTAACGTGACATAGTAAATAATACATAATGTAGCTTACTTACTAAATGGCAATAGTTTAAAATTCCTAGTAACTAATAACTGTAGCCCCGCGACGTTATAAATGCTATTGAGGACCCCTTGAATAATAAAAATATATTAAATAATTTTTTCCGTCGGTGAAGACATCTTCTTTTCTGATTGAGATACTACAGAAAGACGTTATAAGTCGAAAACATTCGTTTTGCAGCGATTTGACCATTGCCGAGAAGCAACTTGCACAATTTCACTGCACGTTTGTCCCATTGTGCTATTTGGTTAACCTGAAATATTAAATAATACATAATGTAGCTTACATACTAAATGGCAATAGTTTAAATGCCGTAGTAACTAATAAGTGTAGCCCTGCGACGTTATACATGCTATTGGGAACCGCTTGAATAATAAAAATCGATTAAATATTTTTTTCCGTCGGTGCAGACATCGTCTTTTCTGATTGAGATACAACAGAAAGACGTTATAAGTCGAAAACATTCGTTTTGGAGCGATTTGACAATTGCCCAGAAGCAACTTGCACAATTTCAGTAAACCATATTCACATTTTGCTATTTGGTTAACCTGACATAGTAAACAACACATAATGTAGCTTACGTACTAAATGGCAATAGTTTAAATGCCGTAGTAACTAATAACTGTAGCCCCGCGATGTTATAAATGCTATTGGGGACCGCTTGAATAATAAAAATATATTAAATAATTTTTTCCGACGGTGAAGACATCGTCTTTTCTGATTGAGATACTACAGAAAGACGTTATTAGTCGAAAACATTCGTTTTGCAGCGATTTGACTATTGCCGAGAAGCAACTTGCACAATTTCAGTACACCATATTCACATTTTGCTATTTGGTTAACCTGACATAGTAAACAACACATAATGAAGCTTACGTACTAAACAGCAATAGTTTAAATGCCGTAGGATCTAAAAACTGTAGCCCCGCGACGTTATAAATGCTATTGGGGACCGCTTGAATAATAAAAATATATTACATCATTTTTTCCGTCGGTGCAGACATCGTCTTTTCTGATTGAGATACTACAGAAAGACGTTATAAGTCGAAAACATTCGTTTTGGAGCGATTTGACAATTGCCCAGAAGCAACTTGCACAATTTCAGTACACCATATTCACATATTGCTATTTGGTTAACCTGACATAGTAAACAATACATAATGTAGCTTACGTACTAAACGGCAATAGTTTAAATGCCGTAGTAATTAATAACTGTAGCCCCGCGGCGTTAAAAATGCAATTGGGGACCGCTTGAATAATAAAAATATATTAAATCATTTTTTCCTTCGGTGAAGACATCTCTTTTTCTGTTTGAGATACTACAGAAAGACGCTATAAGTCGAAAACATTCGTTTTGCAGCGATTTGACAATTGCCGAGGATCAACTTGCACAATTTCAGTACACCATATTCACATTTTGCTATTTGGTTAACCTGACATAGTAAACAATACATAATTTAGCTTGCGTACTAAACGGCAATAGTTTAAATGCCGAAGTAACTAATAACTGTAGCCCCGCGACGTTATAAATGCTATTGGGGACCGCTTGAATAATAAAAATATATTAAATAACTTTTTCCGTCGGTGCAGACATCTTCTTTTCTGATTGAGATACTACAGAAAGCCGTTATAAGTCGAAAACATTCGTTTTGCAGTGATTTGACAATTGCCGAGAAACAACTTGCACAATTTCCGTACACCATATTCACATTTTGCTGTTTGGATAGCCTGACATAGTAAACAATACATAATGTAACTTACATACTAAATGGCAATAGTTTAAATGCCGTAGTAACTAATAACTGTAGCCCCGCGACGTTATAAATGCTATTGGGGACCGCTTGTATAATAAAAATATATTAAATAATTTTTTCCGTCGCTGGAGACATCTTGTTTTCTAATTGAGATACTACAGGAAGACGTTATAAGTCGCAAACATTCGTTTTGCAGCGATTTGACCATTCCCGAGAAGCAACTTGCACAATTTCACTACACGTTTTTCCCATTGTGCTATTTGATTAACCTGAAATAGTAAATAATACATAATGTAGCTTACATACTAAATGGCAATAGTTTAAATGCCGTAGTAACTAATAACTGTAGTTCCGCGACGGTATAAATGCTATTGGGGACCGCTTGAATAATAAAAATATATTAAATAATTTTTTCCGTCGCTGGAGATATCTTGTTTTCTAATTGAGATACTACAGGAAGACGTTATAAGTCGCAAACATTCGTTTTGGAGCGATTTGACCATTCCCGAGATGCAACTTGCACATGTTCACTACACGTTTTTCCCATTGTGCTATTTGGTTAACCTGAAATAGTAAATAATACATACTGTAGCTTACATACTAAATGGCAATATTTTAAATGCCGTAGTAATTAATAACTGTAGCCCCGCGGCGTTAAAAATGCTATTGGGACCGCTTGAATAATAAAAATATATTAAATCATTTTTTCCGTCGGTGCAGACATCTTCTTTTCTGATTGAGATACTCCAGAAAGCCGTTATAAGTCGAAAACATTCGTTTTGCAGTGATTTGACAATTGCCGAGAAGCAACTTGCACAATTTTAGTACACCATATTCACATTTTGCTATTTGGTTACCCTGACATAGTAAACAATACATAATGTAACTTACATACTGAATGGCAATAGTTTAAATGCCGTAGTAACTAATAACTGTAGCCCCGCGACGTTATAAATGCTATTGGGGACCGCTTGAATAATAAAAATATATTAAATAATTTTTTCCGTCGCTGGAGACATCTTGTTTTCTAATTGAGATACTACATGAAGACGTTATAAGTCGCAAACATTCGTTTTGCAGCGATTTGACCATTCCCGAGAAGCAACTTGCACAATTTCACTACACGTTTGTCGCATTGTGCTATTTATTTAACCTGAAATAGTAAATAATACATAATGTAGCTTACATACTAAATGGCAATAGTTTAAATGCCGTAGTAACTAATAACTGTAGCCCCGCGACGGTATAAATGATATTGAGGACCGCTTGAATAATAAAAATATACTAAATATTTTTTTCCGTCGGTGAAGACATATCCTTTTCTGATTGAGATACTACAGAAAAACGTTATAAGTCGAAAACATTCGTTTTGCAGCGAATTGACAATTGCCGAGAAGCAACTTGCTCAATTTCCGTACACCATATTCACATTTTGCTATTTGGTTAACCTGACATAGTAAACAATACATAATGTAGCTTACGTACTAAACGGCAATAGTTTAAATGCCGTAGTAACTAATAACTGTAGCCCCGCGACGTTATAAATGCTATTGGGGACCGCTTGAATAATAAAAATATATTAACTCATTTTTTCCGTTGGTGCAGACATCTTCTTTTCTGATTGAGGTACTACAAAAAGCCGTTATAAGTCGAAAACATTCGTTTTGCAACGATTTGACCATTGCCGAGAAGCAACTTGCACAATTTCAGTACACCATATTCACATTTTGCTATTTGGTTAACCTGACATAGTAAACAATACATAATGTAACTTACGTACTAAATGGCAATAGTTTAAACGCCGTAGTAACTAATCACTGTAGCCCCGCGACGTTATAAATGCTATTGGGGACCGCTTTAATAATAAAAATATATTAAATAATTTTTTCCGTCGCTGGAGGCATCTTGTTTTCTAATTGAGATACTACAGGAAGACATTATAAGTCGCAAACATTCGTTTTGCAGCGATTTGACCATTCCCGAAAAGCAACTTTCACAATTTCACTACACGTTTGTCCCATTGTGCTATTTGGTTAACCTGAAATAGTAAATAATACATAATGTAGCTTACATACTAAATGGCAATAGTTTAAATGCTGAAGTAACTAATAACTGTAGCCCCGCGACGTTATAAATGCTATTGGGGACCGCTTGAATAATAAAAATTTATTAAATAAATTTTTCCGTCGGTGCAGACATCTTTTTTTCTGATTGAGATACTACAGAAAGACGTTATAAGTCGAAAACATTCGTTTTGCAGCGATTTGACCATTGCCGAAAAGCCACTTGCACAATTTCAGTACACCATATTCACATTTTGCTATTTGGTTAACCTGACATAGTAAACAATACATAATGTAGCTTACGTACTAAACGGCAATAGTTTAAATGCCGTAGTAACTAATAACTGTAGCCCCGCGACGTTATAAATGCTATTGGGGACCGCTTGAATAATAAAAATATATTAAATCATTTTTTCCGTCAGTGGAGACATTTTTTCCGTCGGTGCAAACATCTTGTTTTCTATTTGAGATACTACAGAAACACGTTATAAGTTGCAAACATTCGTTTTGCAGCGATTTGACCATTGCCGAGAAGCAACTAGCATAATTCCAGTACACGATTTTTACATTGTGCTATTTGGTTAACCTGACATAGTAAATAATACATAATGTAGCTTACTTACTAAATGGCAATAGTTTAAATGCCGTAGTAACTAATAAGTGTCGCCCCGCGACGTTATAAATGCTATTGGGGACCGCTTGAATAATAAAAATATATTAAATAACTTTTTCCGTCGGTGCAGACATATTCTTTTCTGATTGAGATACTACAGAAAGACGTTATAAGTCGAAAACATTCGTTTTGCAGCGATTTGACAATTGCCGAAAAGCAACTTGCACAATTTCAGTACACCATATTCACATTTTGCTATTTGGTTAACCTGACATAGTAAACAATACAGAATGTAGCTTACGTACTAAACGGCAATAGTTTAAATGCCGTAGTACCTAATAACTGTAGCCCCGCGACGTTATAAATGCTATTGGGGACCGCTTGAATAATAAAAATATATTAAATCATTTTTTCCGTCGGTGCAGACATCTTCTTTTCTGATTGAGATACTACAGAAAGACGTTGTAAGTCGAAAACATTCGTTTTGCAGCGATTTGACAATTGCCGAGAAGCAACTTGCGCAATTTCACTACACGTTTGTCGCATTGTGCTATTTGGTTAACCTGAAATAGTAAATAATACATAATGTAGCTTACATACTAAATGGCAATAGTTTAAATGCCGTAGTAACTAATAACTGTAACCCCGCGACGGTATAAATGCTATTGAGGACCGCTTGAATAATAAGAATATACTAAATATTTTTTTCCGTCGGTGAAGACATATCCTTTTCTGATTGAGATACTACAGAAAGACGTTGTAAGTCGAAAACATTCGTTTTGAAGCGATTTGACAATTGCCGAGAGGCAACTTGCGCAATTTCACTACACGTTTGTCGCATTGTGCTATTTGGTTAACCTGAAATAGTAAATAATACATAATGTAGCTTACATACTAAATGGCAATAGTTTAAATGCCGTAGTAACTAATAACTGTAGCCCCGCGACGTTATAAATGCTATTGAGGACCGCTTGAATAATAAGAATATACTAAATATTTTTTTCCGTCGGTGAAGACATATCCTTTTCTGATTGAGATACTACAGAAAGACGTTATAAGTCGAAAATATTCGTTTTGCAGCGAATTGACAATTGCCGAGAAGCAACTTGCACAATTTCAGTACACCATATTCACATTTTGCTATTTGGTTAACCTGACATAGTAAACAATACATAATGTAGCTTACGTACTAAACGGCAATAGTTTAAATGCCGTAGTAACTAATAACTGTAACCCCGCGACGTTATAAATGCTATTGAGGACCGCTTGAATAATAAGAATATACTAAATATTTTTTTCCGTCGGTGAAGACATATCCTTTTCTGATTGAGATACTACAGAAAGACGTTATAAGTCGAAAACATTCGTTTTGCAGCGAATTGACAATTGCCGAGAAGCAACTTGCACAATTTCAGTACACCATATTCACATTTTGCTATTTGGTTAACCTGACATAGTAAACAATACATAATGTAGCTTACGTACTAAACGGCAATAGTTTAAATGCCGTAGTAACTAATAACTGTAACCCCGCGACGTTATAAATGCTATTGAGGACCGCTTGAATAATAAGAATATACTAAATATTTTTTTCCGTCGGTGAAGACATATCCTTTTCTGATTGAGATACTACAGAAAGACGTTATAAGTCGAAAACATTCGTTTTGCAGCGATTTGACAATTTCCGAGAAGCAACTTGCACAATTTCACTACACGTTTGTCCCATTGTGCTATTTGGTTAACCTGACATAGTAAATAATACATAATGTAGCTTACATTCTAAATGGCAATAGTTTAAATGCCGTAGTAACTAATCACTGTAGCCCCGCGACGTTATAAACCCTATTAGGGACCGCTTGAATAATAAACATATATTAAATAATTTTTTCCGTCGCTGGAGATATCTTGTTTTCTAATTGAGATACTACAGGAAGACGTTATAAGTCGCAAACATTCGTTTTGCAGCGATTTGACCATTCCCGAGATGCAACTTGCACATTTTCACTACACGTTTTTCCCATTGTGCTATTTGGTTAACCTGAAATAGTAAATAATACATACTGTAGCTTACATACTAAATGGCAATATTTTAAATGCCGTAGTAATTAATAACTGTAGCCCCGCGGCGTTCAAAATGCTATTGGGACCGCTTGAATAATAAAAATATATTAAATCATTTTTTCCGTCGGTGCAGACATCTTCTTTTCTGATTGAGATACTACAGAAAGACGTTATAAGTCGAAAACATTCGTTTTGCAGCGAATTGACAATTGGCGAGAAGCAACTTGCTCAATTTCCGTACACCATATTCACATTTTGCTATTTGGTTAACCTGACATAGTAAACAATACATAATGTAGCTTACGTACTAAACGGCAATAGTTTAAATGCCGTAGTAACTAATAACTGTAACCCCGCGACGTTATAAATGCTATTGGGGACCGCTTGAATAATAAGAATATATTAACTCATTTTTTCCGTCGGTGCAGACATCTTCTTTTCTGATTGAGATACTACAGAAAGACGTTATAAGTCGAAAACATTCGTTTTGCAACGATTTGACCATTGCCGAGAAGCAACTTGCACAATTTCAGTACACCATATTCACATTTTGCTATTTGGTTAACCTGACATAGTAAACAATACATAATGTAACTTACGTACTAAATGGCAATAGTTTAAACGCCGTAGTAACTAATCACTGTAGCCCCGCGACGTTATAAATGCTATTGGGGACCGCTTTAATAATAAAAATATATTAAATAATTTTTTCCGTCGCTGGAGACATCTTGTTTTCTAATTGAGATACTACAGGAAGACATTATAAGTCGCAAACATTCGTTTTGCAGCGATTTGACCATTCCCGAAAAGCAACTTTCACAATTTCACTACACGTTTGTCCCATTGTGCTATTTGGTTAACCAGAAATAGTAAATAATACATAATGTAGCTTACATACTAAATGGCAATAGTTTAAATGCTGAAGTAACTAATAACTGTAGCCCCGCGACGTTAAAAATTCTATTGGGGACCGCTTGAATAATAAAAATTTATTAAATAAATTTTTCCGTCGGTGCAGACATCTTTTTTTCTGATTGAGATACTACAGAAAGACATTATAAGTCGAAAACATTCGTTTTGCAGCGATTTCACCATTGCCGAGAAGCCACTTGCACAATTTCAGTACACCATATTCACATTTTGCTATTTGGTTAACCTGACATAGTAAACAATACATAATGTAGCTTACGTACTAAACGGCAATAGTTTAAATGCCGTAGTAACTAATAACTGTAACCCCGCGACGTTATAAATGCTATTGAGGACCGCTTGAATAATAAGAATATACTAAATATTTTTTTCCGTCGGTGAAGACATATCCTTTTCTGATTGAGATACTACAGAAAGACGTTATAAGTCGAAAACATTCGTTTTGCAGCGATTTGACAATTTCCGAGAAGCAACTTGCACAATTTCACTACACGTTTGTCCCATTGTGCTATTTGGTTAACCTGACATAGTAAATAATACATAATGTAGCTTACATTCTAAATGGCAATAGTTTAAATGCCGTAGTAACTAATCACTGTAGCCCCGCGACGTTATAAATGCTATTGGGGACCGCTTTAATAATAAAAATATATTAAATAATTTTTTCCGTCGCTGGAGACATCTTGTTTTCTAATTGAGATACTACAGGAAGACATTATAAGTCGCAAACATTCGTTTTGCAGCGATTTGACCATTCCCGAAAAGCAACTTTCACAATTTCACTACACGTTTGTCCCATTGTGCTATTTGGTTAACCAGAAATAGTAAATAATACATAATGTAGCTTACATACTAAATGGCAATAGTTTAAATGCTGAAGTAACTAATAACTGTAGCCCCGCGACGTTATAAATTCTATTGGGGACCGCTTGAATAATAAAAATTTATTAAATAAATTTTTCCGTCGGTGCAGACATCTTTTTTTCTGATTGAGATACTACAGAAAGACATTATAAGTCGAAAACATTCGTTTTGCAGCGATTTCACCATTGCCGAGAAGCCACTTGCACAATTTCAGTACACCATATTCACATTTTGCTATTTGGTTAACCTGACATAGTAAACAATACATAATGTAACTTACGTACTAAATGGCAATAGTTTAAACGCCGTAGTAACTAATCACTGTAGCCCCGCGACGTTATAAATGCTATTGGGGACCGCTTGAATAATAAAAATTTATTAAATAAATTTTTCCGTCGGTGCAGACATCTTTTTTTCTGATTGAGATACTACAGAAAGACATTATAAGTCGAAAACATTCGTTTTGCAGCGATTTCACCATTGCCGAGAAGCCACTTGCACAATTTCAGTACACCATATTCACATTTTGCTATTTGGTTAACCTGACATAGTAAACAATACATAATGTAGCTTACGTACTAAACGGCAATAGTTTAAATGCCGTAGTAACTAATAACTGTAGCCCCGCGACGTTATAAATGCTATTGGGGACCGCTTGAATAATAAAAATATATTAAATCATTTTTTCCGTCGGTGCAGACATCTTCTTTTCTGATTGAGATACTACAGAAGGGCGTTATAAGTCGAAAACATTCGTTTTGCAGCAATTTGAACATTGCCGAGAAGCAACTTGCACAATTTCAGTACACCATATTCACATTTTGCTATTTGGTTAACCTGACATAGTAAACAATACAGAATGTAGCTTACGTACTAAACGGCAATAGTTTAAATGCCGTAGTAACTAATAACTGTAGCCCCGCGACGTTATAAATGCTATTGGGGACCGCTTGAATAATAAAAATATATTAAATCATTTTTTCCGTCGGTGCAGACATCTTCTTTTCTGATTGAGATACTACAGAAAGGCGTTATAAGTCGAAAACATTCATTTTGCAGCAATTTGACCATTGCCGAGAAGCAACTTGCACAATTTCAGTACACCATATTCACATTTTGCTATTTGGTTAACCTGACATAGTAAACAATACAGAATGTAGCTTACGTACTAAACGGCAATAGTTTAAATGCCGTAGTAACTAATAACTGTAGCCCCGCGACGTTATAAATGCTATTGGGGACCGCTTGAATAATAAAAATATATTAAATCATTTTTTCCGTCGGTGCAGACATCTTCTTTTCTGATTGAGATACTACAGAAAGGCGTTATAAGTCGAAAACATTCGTTTTGCAGCAATTTGAACATTGCCGAGAAGCAACTTGCACAATTTCAGTACACCATATTCACATTTTGCTATTTGGTTAACCTGACATAGTAAACAATACAGAATGTAGCTTACGTACTAAACGGCAATAGTTTAAATGCCGTAGTAACTAATAACTGTAGCCCCGCGACGTTATAAATGCTATTGGGGACCGCTTGAATAATAAAAATATATTAAATCATTTTTTCCGTCGGTGCAGACATCTTTTTTTCTGATTGAGATACTACAGAAAGACGTTATAAGTCGCAAACATTCGTTTTGCAGCGATTTGACCATTGCCGAGAAGCAACTAGCATAATTCCAGTACACGATTTTTACATTGTGCTATTTGGTTAACCTGACATAGTAAATAATACATAATGTAGCTTACATACTAAATGGCAATAGTTTAAATGCCGTAGTAATTAATAACTGTAGCCCCGCGACTTTATAAATGCTATTGCGGACCGCTTGAATAATAAAAATATATTAAATCATTTTTTCCGTCAGTGGAGACATTTTTTTAGTCGGTGCAAACGTCTTGTTTTCTATTTGAGATACTACAGAAACACGTTATAAGTTGCAAACATTCGTTTTGCAGCGATTTGACCATTGCCGAGAAGCAACTAGCATAATTCCAGTACACGATTTTTACATTGTGCTATTTGGTTAACCTGACATAGTAAATAATACATAATGTAGCTTACATACTAAATGGCAATAGTTTAATTGCCGTAGTAACTAATAAGTGTCGCCCCGCGACGTTATAAATGCTATTGGGGACCGCTTGAATAATAAAAATATATTAAATAACTTTTTCCGTCGGTGCAGACATATTCTTTTCTGATTGAGATACTACAGAAAGACGTTATAAGTCGAAAACATTCGTTTTGCAGCGATTTGACAATTGCCGAAAAGCAACTTGCACAATTTCAGTACACCATATTCACATTTTGCTATTTGGTTAACCTGACATAGTAAACAATACAGAATGTAGCTTACGTACTAAACGGCAATAGTTTAAATGCCGTAGTACCTAATAACTGTAGCCCCGCGACGTTATAAATGCTATTGGGGACCGCTTGAATAATAAACATATATTAAATATTTTTTTCCGTCGCTGGAGATATCTTGTTTTCTAATTGAGATACTACAGGAAGACGTTATAAGTCGCAAACATTCGTTTTGCAGCGATTTGACCATTCCCGAGATGCAACTTGCACATTTTCACTACACGTTTTTCCCATTGTGCTATTTGGTTAACCTGAAATAGTAAATAATACATACTGTAGCTTACATACTAAATGGCAATAGTTTAAATGCCGTAGTAACTAATAACTGTAGCCCCGCGACGTTATAAATGCTATTGGGGACCGCTTGAATAATAAAAATATATTAAATAATTTTTTCCGTCAGTGGAGACATTTTTTTAGTCGGTGCAAACGTCTTGTTTTCTATTTGAGATACTACAGAAACACGTTATAAGTTGCAAACATTCGTTTTGCAGCGATTTGACCATTGCCGAGAAGCAACTAGCATAATTCCAGTACACGATTTTTACATTGTGCTATTTGGTTAACCTGACATAGTAAATAATACATAATGTAGCTTACATACTAAATGGCAATAGTTTAATTGCCGTAGTAACTAATAAGTGTCGCCCCGCGACGTTATAAATGCTATTGGGGACCGCTTGAATAATAAAAATATATTAAATAACTTTTTCCGTCGGTGCAGACATATTCTTTTCTGATTGAGATACTACAGAAAGACGTTATAAGTCGAAAACATTCGTTTTGCAGCGATTTGACAATTGCCGAAAAGCAACTTGCACAATTTCAGTACACCATATTCACATTTTGCTATTTGGTTAACCTGACATAGTAAACAATACAGAATGTAGCTTACGTACTAAACGGCAATAGTTTAAATGCCGTAGTACCTAATAACTGTAGCCCCGCGACGTTATAAATGCTATTGGGGACCGCTTGAATAATAAACATATATTAAATATTTTTTTCCGTCGCTGGAGATATCTTGTTTTCTAATTGAGATACTACAGGAAGACGTTATAAGTCGCAAACATTCGTTTTGCAGCGATTTGACCATTCCCGAGATGCAACTTGCACATTTTCACTACACGTTTTTCCCATTGTGCTATTTGGTTAACCTGAAATAGTAAATAATACATACTGTAGCTTACATACTAAATGGCAATAGTTTAAATGCCGTAGTAACTAATAACTGTAGCCCCGCGACGTTATAAATGCTATTGGGGACCGCTTGAATAATAAAAATATATTAAATAATTTTTTCCGTCGCTGGAGACATCTTGTTTTCTAATTGAGATACTACAGGAAAACGTTATAAGTCGCAAACATTCGTTTTGCAGCGATTTCACCATTGCCGAGAAGCCACTTGCACAATTTCAGTACACCATATTCACATTTTGCTATTTGGTTAACCTGACATAGTAAACAATACATAATGTAGCTTACGTACTAAACGGCAATAGTTTAAATGCCGTAGTAACTAATAACTGTAGCCCCGCGACGTTATAAATGCTATTGGGGACCGCTTGAATAATAAAAATATATTAAATCATTTTTTCCGTCGGTGCAGACATCTTCTTTTCTGATTGAGATACTACAGAAAGGCGTTATAAGTCGAAAACATTCGTTTTGCAGCAATTTGAACATTGCCGAGAAGCAACTTGCACAATTTCAGTACACCATATTCACATTTTGCTATTTGGTTAACCTGACATAGTAAACAATACAGAATGTAGCTTACGTACTAAACGGCAATAGTTTAAATGCCGTAGTAACTAATAACTGTAGCCCCGCGACGTTATAAATGCTATTGGGGACCGCTTGAATAATAAAAATATATTAAATCATTTTTTCCGTCGGTGCAGACATCTTCTTTTCTGATTGAGATACTACAGAAAGGCGTTATAAGTCGAAAACATTCGTTTTGCAGCAATTTGACCATTGCCGAGAAGCAACTTGCACAATTTCAGTACACCATATTCACATTTTGCTATTTGGTTAACCTGACATAGTAAACAATACAGAATGTAGCTTACATACTAAATGGCAATAGTTTAAATGCCGTAGTAACTAATAACTGTAACCCCGCGACGGTATAAATGCTATTGAGGACCGCTTGAATAATAAGAATATACTAAAAAGTCGAAAACATTCGTTTTGCAGCGATTTGACAATTGCCGAGAAGCAACTTGCACAATTTCACTACACGTTTGTCCCATTGTGCTATTTGGTTAACCTGACATAGTAAATAATACATAATGTAGCTTACATTCTAAATGGCAATAGTTTAAATGCCGTAGTAACTAATCACTGTAGCCCCGCGACGTTATAAACCCTATTGGGGACCGCTTGAATAATAAACATATATTAAATAATTTTTTCCGTCGCTGGAGATATCTTGTTTTCTAATTGAGATACTACAGGAAGACGTTATAAGTCGCAAACATTCGTTTTGCAGCGATTTGACCATTCCCGAGATACAACTTGCACATTTTCACTACACGTTTTTCCCATTGTGCTATTTGGTTAACCTGAAATAGTAAATAATACATACTGTAGCTTACATACTAAATGGCAATATTTTAAATGCCGTAGTAATTAATAACTGTAGCCCCGCGGCGTTAAAAATGCTATTGGGGACCGCTTGAATAATAAAAATATATTAAATAATTTTTTCCGTCGCTGGAGACATCTTGTTTTCTAATTGAGATACTACAGGAAGACGTTATAAGTCGCAAACATTCGTTTTGCAGCGATTTGACCATTCCCGAGATGCAACTTGCACATTTTCACTACACGTTTTCCCCATTGTGCTATTTGGTTAACCTGAAATAGTAAATAATACATACTGTAGCTTACATACTAAATGGCAATAGTTTAAATGCCGTAGTAACTAATAACTGTAGCCCCGCGACGTTATAAACCCTATTGGGGACCGCTTGAATAATAAACATATATTAAATAATTTTTTCCGTCGCTGGAGATATCTTGTTTTCTAATTGAGATACTACAGGAAGACGTTATAAGTCGCAAACATTCGTTTTGCAGCGATTTGACCATTCCCGAGATGCAACTTGCACATTTTCACTACACGTTTTTCCCATTGTGCTATTTGGTTAACCTGAAATAGTAAATAATACATACTGTAGCTTACATACTAAATGGCAATAGTTTAAATGCCGTAGTAACTAATAACTGTAGCCCCGCGACGTTATAAATGCTATTGGGGACCGCTTGAATAATAAAAATATATTAAATAATTTTTTCCGTCGCTGGAGACATCTTGTTTTCTAATTGAGATACTACAGGAAGACGTTATAAGTCGCAAACATTCGTTTTGCAGCGATTTGACCATTCCCGAGAAGCCACTTGCACAATTTCACTACACGTTTGTCGCATTGTGCTATTTATTTAACCTGAAATAGTAAATAATACATAATGTAGCTTACATACTAAATGGCAATAGTTTAAATGCCGTAGTAACTAATAACTGTAGCCCCGCGACGGTATAAATGCTATTCAGGACCGCTTGAATAATAAAAATATACTAAATATTTTTTTCCGTCGGTGAAGACATATCCTTTTCTGATTGAGATACTACAGAAAGACGTTATAAGTCGAAAACATTCGTTTTGCAGCGAATTGACAATTGCCGAGAAGCAACTTGCACAATTTCAGTACACCATATTCACATTTTGCTATTTGGTTAACCTGACATAGTAAACAATACATAATGTAGCTTACGTACTAAACGGCAATAGTTTAAATGCCGTAGTAACTAATAACTGTAGCCCCGCGACGTTATAAATGCTATTGGGGACCGCTTGAATAATAAAAATATATTAAATAACTTTTTCCGACGGTGCAGACATCTTCTTTTCTGATTGAGATACTACAGAAAGACGTTATAAGTCGAAAACATTCGTTTTGCAGCGATTTGACAATTGCCGAGAAGCAACTTGCACAATTTCACTACACGTTTGTCCCATTGTGCTATTTGGTTAACCTGACATAGTAAATAATACATAATGTAGCTTACATTCTAAATGGCAATAGTTTAAATGCCGTAGTAACTAATCACTGTAGCCCCGCGACGTTATAAACCCTATTGGGGACCGCTTGAATAATAAACATATATTAAATAATTTTTTCCGTCGCTGGAGATATCTTGTTTTCTAATTGAGATACTACAGGAAGACGTTATAAGTCGCAAACATTCGTTTTGCAGCGATTTGGCCATTCCCGAGATGCAACTTGCACATTTTCACTACACGTTTTTCCCATTGTGCTATTTGGTTAACCTGAAATAGTAAATAATACATACTGTAGCTTACATACTAAATGGCAATATTTTAAATGCCGTAGTAATTAATAACTGTAGCCCCGCGGCGTTAAAAATGCTATTGGGACCGCTTGAATAATAAAAATATATTAAATCATTTTTTCCGTCGGTGCAGACATCTTCTTTTCTGATTGAGATACTACAGAAAGACGTTATAAGTCGAAAACATTCGTTTTGCAGCGATTTGACCATTCCCGAGAAGCCACTTGCACAATTTCACTACACGTTTGTCGCATTGTGCTATTTGGTTAACCTGAAATAGTAAATAATACATAATGTAGCTTACATACTAAATGGCAATAGTTTAAATGCCGTAGTAACTAATAACTGTAACCCCGCGACGGTATAAATGCTATTGAGGACCGCTTGAATAATAAGAATATACTAAATATTTTTTTCCGTCGGTGAAGACATATCCTTTTCTGATTGAGATACTACAGAAAGACGTTATAAGTCGAAAACATTCGTTTTGCAGCGAATTGACAATTGCCGAGAAGCAACTTGCACAATTTCAGTACACCATATTCACATTTTGCTATTTGGTTAACCTGACATAGTAAACAATACATAATGTAGCTTACGTACTAAACGGCAATAGTTTAAATGCCGTAGTAACTAATAACTGTAGCCCCGCGACGTTATAAATGCTATTGGGGACCGCTTGAATAATAAAAATATATTAAATAACTTTTTCCGACGGTGCAGACATCTTCTTTTCTGATTGAGATACTACAGAAAGACGTTATAAGTCGAAACCATTCGTTTTGCAGCGAATTGACAATTGCCGAGAAGCAACTTGCACAATTTCAGTACACCATATTCACATTTTGCTATTTGGTTAACCTGACATAGTAAACAATACATAATGTAGCTTACGTACTAAACGGCAATAGTTTAAATGTCGTAGTAACTAATAACTGTAGCCCCGCGACGTTATAAATGCTATTGGGGACCGCTTGAATAATAAAAATATATTAAATAACTTTTTCCGACGGTGCAGACATCTTCTTTTCTGATTGAGATACTACAGAAAGACGTTATAAGTCGAAAACATTCGTTTTGCAGCGATTTGACCATTCCCGAGATGCAACTTGCACATTTTCACTACACGTTTTTCCCATTGTGCTATTTGGTTAACCTGACATAGTAAATAATACATACTGTAGCTTACATACTAAATGGCAATAGTTTAAATGCCGTAGTAACTAATAACTGTAGCCCCGCGACGTTATAAATGCTATTGGGGACCGCTTGAATAATAAAAATATATTAAATAATTTTTTCCGTCGCTGGAGACATCTTGTTTTCTAATTGAGATACTACAGGAAAACGTTATAAGTCGCAAACATTCGTTTTGCAGCGATTTGACCATTCCCGAGAAGCCACTTGCACAATTTCACTACACGTTTGTCGCATTGTGCTATTTGGTTAACCTGAAATAGTAAATAATACATAATGTAGCTTACATACTAAATGGCAATAGTTTAAATGCCGTAGTAACTAATAACTGTAACCCCGCGACGGTATAAATGCTATTGAGGACCGCTTGAATAATAAGAATATACTAAATATTTTTTTCCGTCGGTGAAGACATATCCTTTTCTGATTGAGATACTACAGAAAGACGTTATAAGTCGAAAACATTCGTTTTGCAGCGAATTGACAATTGCCGAGAAGCAACTTGCACAATTTCAGTACACCATATTCACATTTTGCTATTTGGTTAACCTGACATAGTAAACAATACATAATGTAGCTTACGTACTAAACGGCAATAGTTTAAATGCCGTAGTAACTAATAACTGTAGCCCCGCGACGTTATAAATGCTATTGGGGACCGCTTGAATAATAAAAATATATTAAATAACTTTTTCCGACGGTGCAGACATCTTCTTTTCTGATTGAGATACTACAGAAAGACGTTATAAGTCGAAAACATTCGTTTTGCAGCGAATTGACAATTGCCGAGAAGCAACTTGCACAATTTCAGTACACCATATTCACATTTTGCTATTTGGTTAACCTGACATAGTAAACAATACATAATGTAGCTTACGTACTAAACGGCAATAGTTTAAATGCCGTAGTAACTAATAACTGTAGCCCCGCGACGTTATAAATGCTATTGGGGACCGCTTGAATAATAAAAATATATTAAATAACTTTTTCCGACGGTGCAGACATCTTCTTTTCTGATTGAGATACTACAGAAAGACGTTATAAGTCGAAAACATTCGTTTTGCAGCGATTTGACCATTCCCGAGATGCAACTTGCACATTTTCACTACACGTTTTTCCCATTGTGCTATTTGGTTAACCTGAAATAGTAAATAATACATACTGTAGCTTACATACTAAATGGCAATAGTTTAAATGCCGTAGTAACTAATAACTGTAGCCCCGCGACGTTATAAATGCTATTGGGGACCGCTTGAATAATAAAAATATATTAAATAATTTTTTCCGTCGCTGGAGACATCTTGTTTTCTAATTGAGATACTACAGGAAAACGTTATAAGTCGCAAACATTCGTTTTGCAGCGATTTGACCATTCCCGAGAAGCCACTTGCACAATTTCACTACACGTTTGTCGCATTGTGCTATTTGGTTAACCTGAAATAGTAAATAATACATAATGTAGCTTACATACTAAATGGCAATAGTTTAAATGCCGTAGTAACTAATAACTGTAACCCCGCGACGGTATAAATGCTATTGAGGACCGCTTGAATAATAAGAATATACTAAATATTTTTTTCCGTCGGTGAAGACATATCCTTTTCTGATTGAGATACTACAGAAAGACGTTATAAGTCGAAAACATTCGTTTTGCAGCGAATTGACAATTGCCGAGAAACAACTTGCACAATTTCAGTACACCATATTCACATTTTGCTATTTGGTTAACCTGACATAGTAAACAATACATAATGTAGCTTACGTACTAAACGGCAATAGTTTAAATGCCGTAGTAACTAATAACTGTAGCCCCGCGACGTTATAAATGCTATTGGGGACCGCTTGAATAATAAAAATATATTAAATAACTTTTTCCGACGGTGCAGACATCTTCTTTTCTGATTGAGATACTACAGAAAGACGTTATAAGTCGAAAGCATTCGTTTTGCAGCGATTTGACCATTCCCGAGATGCAACTTGCACATTTTCACTACACGTTTTTCCCATTGTGCTATTTGGTTAACCTGAAATAGTAAATAATACATACTGTAGCTTACATACTAAATGGCAATAGTTTAAATGCCGTAGTAACTAATAACTGTAGCCCCGCGACGTTATAAATGCTATTGGGGACCGCTTGAATAATAAAAATATATTAAATATTTTTTTCCGTCGCTGGAGACATCTTGTTTTCTAATTGAGATACTACAGGAAGACGTTATAAGTCGCAAACATTCGTTTTGCAGCGATTTGACCATTCCCGAGAAGCCACTTGCACAATTTCACTACACGTTTGTCGCATTGTGCTATTTATTTAACCTGAAATAGTAAATAATACATAATGTAACTTACGTACTAAATGGCAATAGTTTAAACGCCGTAGTAACTAATCACTGTAGCCCCGCGACGTTATAAATGCTATTGGGGACCGCTTGAATAATAAACATATATTAAATATTTTTTTCCGTCGCTGGAGATATCTTGTTTTCTAATTGAGATACTACAGGAAGACGTTATAAGTCGCAAACATTCGTTTTGCAGCGATTTGACCATTCCCGAGATGCAACTTGCACATTTTCACTACACGTTTTTCCCATTGTGCTATTTGGTTAACCTGAAATAGTAAATAATACATACTGTAGCTTACATACTAAATGGCAATAGTTTAAATGCCGTAGTAACTAATAACTGTAGCCCCGCGACGTTATAAATGCTTTTGGGGACCGCTTGAATAATAAAAATATATTAAATAATTTTTTCCGTCGCTGGAGACATCTTGTTTTCTAATTGAGATACTACAGGAAAACGTTATAAGTCGCAAACATTCGTTTTGCAGCGATTTGACCATTCCCGAGAAGCCACTTGCACAATTTCACTACACGTTTGTCGCATTGTGCTATTTGGTTAACCTGAAATAGTAAATAATACATAATGTAGCTTACATACTAAATGGCAATAGTTTAAATGCCGTAGTAACTAATAACTGTAACCCCGCGACGGTATAAATGCTATTGAGGACCGCTTGAATAATAAGAATATACTAAATATTTTTTTCCGTCGGTGAAGACATATCCTTTTCTGATTGAGATACTACAGAAAGACGTTATAAGTCGAAAACATTCGTTTTGCAGCGAATTGACAATTGCCGAGAAGCAACTTGCACAATTTCAGTACACCATATTCACATTTTGCTATTTGGTTAACCTGACATAGTAAACAATACATAATGTAGCTTACGTACTAAACGGCAATAGTTTAAATGCCGTAGTAACTAATAACTGTAGCCCCGCGACGTTATAAATGCTATTGGGGACAGCTTGAATAATAAAAATATATTAAATAACTTTTTCCGGCGGTGCAGACATCTTCTTTTCTGATTGAGATACTACAGAAAGACGTTATAAGTCGAAAACATTCGTTTTGCAGCGAATTGACAATTGCCGAGAAGCAACTTGCACAATTTCAGTACACCATATTCACATTTTGCTATTTGGTTAACCTGACATAGTAAACAATACATAATGTAGCTTACGTACTAAACGGCAATAGTTTAAATGCCGTAGTAACTAATAACTGTAGCCCCGCGACGTTATAAATGCTATTGGGGACCGCTTGAATAATAAAAATATATTAAATCATTTTTTCCGACGGTGCAGACATCTTCTTTTCTGATTGAGATACTACAGAAAGACGTTATAAGTCGAAAACATTCGTTTTGCAGTGATTTGACCATTCCCGAGATGCAACTTGCACATTTTCACTACACGTTTTTCCCATTGTGCTATTTGGTTAACCTGAAATAGTAAATAATACATACTGTAGCTTACATACTAAATGGCAATAGTTTAAATGCCGTAGTAACTAATAACTGTAGCCCCGCCACGTTATAAATGCTATTGGGGACCGCTTGAATAATAAAAATATATTAAATAATTTTTTCCGTCGCTGGAGACATCTTGTTTTCTAATTGAGATACTACAGGAAAACGTTATAAGTCGCAAACATTCGTTTTGCAGCGATTTGACCATTCCCGAGAAGCCACTTGCACAATTTCACTACACGTTTGTCGCATTGTGCTATTTGGTTAACCTGAAATAGTAAATAATACATAATGTAGCTTACATACTAAATGGCAATAGTTTAAATGCCGTAGTAACTAATAACTGTAACCCCGCGACGGTATAAATGCTATTGAGGACCGCTTGAATAATAAGAATATACTAAATATTTTTTTCCGTCGGTGAAGACATATCCTTTTCTGATTGAGATACTACAGAAAGACGTTATAAGTCGAAAACATTCGTTTTGCAGCGAATTGACAATTGCCGAGAAGCAACTTGCACAATTTCAGTACACCATATTCACATTTTGCTATTTGGTTAACCTGACATAGTAAACAATACATAATGTAGCTTACGTACTAAACGGCAATAGTTTAAATGCCGTGGTAACTAATAACTGTAGCCCCGCGACGTTATAAATGCTATTGGGGACCGCTTGAATAATAAAAATATATTAAATAACTTTTTCCGACGGTGCAGACATCTTCTTTTCTGATTGAGATACTACAGAAAGACGTTATAAGTCGAAAACATTCGTTTTGCAGCGAATTGACAATTGCCGAGAAGCAACTTGCACAATTTCAGTACACCATATTCACATTTTGCTATTTGGTTAACCTGACATAGTAAACAATACATAATGTAGCTTACGTACTAAACGGCAATAGTTTAAATGCCGTAGTAACTAATAACTGTAGCCCCGCGACGTTATAAATGCTATTGGGCCGCTTGAATAATAAAAATATATTAAATAACTTTTTCCGACGGTGCAGACATCTTCTTTACTGATTGAGATACTACAGAAAGACGTTATAAGTCGAAAACATTCGTTTTGCAGCGATTTGACCATTCCCGAGATGCAACTTGCACATTTTCACTACACGTTTTTCCATTGTGCTATTTGGTTAACCTGAAATAGTAAATAATACATACTGTAGCTTACATACTAAATGGCAATAGTTTAAATGCCGTAGTAACTAATAACTGTAGCTCCGCGACGTTATAAATGCTATTGGGGACCGCTTGAATAATAAAAATATATTTTAATAATTTTTTCCGTCGCTGGAGACATCTTGTTTTCTAATTGAGATACTACAGGAAAACGTTATAAGTCGCAAACATTCGTTTTGCAGCGATTTGACCATTCCCGAGAAGCCACTTGCACAATTTCACTACACGTTTGTCGCATTGTGCTATTTGGTTAACCTGAAATAGTAAATAATACATAATGTAGCTTACATACTAAATGGCAATAGTTTAAATGCCGTAGTAACTAATAACTGTAACCCCGCGACGGTATAAATGCTATTGAGGACCGCTTGAATAATAAGAATATACTAAATATTTTTTTCCGTCGGTGAAGACATATCCTTTCTGATTGAGATACTACAGAAAGACGTTATAAGTCGAAAACATTCGTTTTTGCAGCGAATTGACAATTGCCGAGAAGCAACTTGCACAATTTCAGTACACCATATTCACATTTTGCTATTTGGTTAACCTGACATAGTAAACAATACATAATGTAGCTTACGTACTAAACGGCAATAGTTTAAATGCCGTAGTAACTAATAACTGTAGCCCCGCGACGTTATAAATGCTATTGGGACCGCTTGAATAATAAAAATATATTAAATAACTTTTTCCGACGGTGCAGACATCTTCTTTTCTGATTGAGATACTACAGAAAGACGTTATAAGTCGAAAATATTCGTTTGCAGCGATTTGACCATTCCCGAGATGCAACTTGCACATTTTTCACTACACGTTTTTCCCATTGTGCTATTTGGTTAACCTGAAATAGTAAATAATACATACTGTAGCTTACATACTAAATGGCAATAGTTTAAATGCCGTAGTAACTAATAACTGTAGCCCCGCGACGTTATAAATGCTATTGGGGACCGCTTGAATAATAAAATATATTAAATAATTTTTTCCGTTGCTGGAGACATCTTGTTTTCTAATTGAGATACTACAGGAAAACGTTATAAGTCGCAACATTCGTTTTGCAGCGATTTGACCATTCCCGAGAAGCCACTTGCACAATTTCACTACACGTTTGTCGCATTGTGCTATTTGGTTAACCTGAAATAGTAAATAATACATAATGTAGCTTACATACTAAATGGCAATAGTTTAAATGCCGTAGTAACTAATAACTGTACCCGCGACGGTATAAATGCTATTGAGGACCGCTTGAATAATAAGAATATACTAAATATTTTTTTCCGTCGGTGAAGACATATCCTTTTCTGATTGAGATACTACAGAAAGACGTTATAAGTCGAAAACATTCGTTTTGCAGCGAATTGACAATTGCTGAGAAGCAACTTGCACAATTTCAGTACACCATATTCACATTTTGCTATTTGGTTAACCTGACATAGTAAACAATACATAATGTAGCTTACGTACTAAACGGCAATAGTTTAAATGCCGTAGTAACTAATAACTGTAGCCCCGCGACGTTATAAATGCTATTGGGGACCGCTTGAATAATAAAAATATATTAAATAACTTTTTCCGACGGTGCAGACATCTTCTTTTCTGATTGAGATACTACAGAAAGACGTTATAAGTCGAAAACATTCGTTTTGCAGCGATTTGACCATTCCCGAGATGCAACTTGCACATTTTCACTACACGTTTTTCCCATTGTGCTATTTGGTTAACCTGAAATAGTAAATAATACATACTGTAGCTTACATACTAAATGGCAATAGTTTAAATGCCGTAGTAACTAATAACTGTAGCTCCGCGACGTTATAAATGCTATTGGGGACCGCTTGAATAATAAAAATATATTTAATAATTTTTTCCGTCGCTGGAGACATCTTGTTTTCTAATTGAGATACTACAGGAAAACGTTATAAGTCGCAAACATTCGTTTTGCAGCGATTTGACCATTCCCGAGAAGCCACTTGCACAATTTCACTACACGTTTGTCGCATTGTGCTATTTGGTTAACCTGAAATAGTAAATAATACATAATGTAGCTTACATACTAAATGGCAATAGTTTAAATGCCGTAGTAACTAATAACTGTAACCCCGCGACGGTATAAATGCTATTGAGGACCGCTTGAATAATAAGAATATACTAAATATTTTTTTCCGTCGGTGAAGACATATCCTTTTCTGATTGAGATACTACAGAAAGACGTTATAAGTCGAAAACATTCGTTTTGCAGCGAATTGACAATTGCCGAGAAGCAACTTGCACAATTTCAGTACACCATATTCACATTTTGCTATTTGGTTAACCTGACATAGTAAACAATACATAATGTAGCTTACGTACTAAACGGCAATAGTTTAAATGCCGTAGTAACTAATAACTGTAGCCCCGCGACGTTATAAATGCTATTGGGGACCGCTTGAATAATAAAAATATATTAAATAACTTTTTCCGACGGTGCAGACATCTTCTTTTCTGATTGAGATACTACAGAAAGACGTTATAAGTCGAAAACATTCGTTTTGCAGCGATTTGACCATTCCCGAGATGCAACTTGCACATTTTCACTACACGTTTTTCCCATTGTGCTATTTGGTTAACCTGAAATAGTAAATAATACATACTGTAGCTTACATACTAAATGGCAATAGTTTAAATGCCGTAGTAACTAATAACTGTAGCCCCGCGACGTTATAAATGCTATTGGGGACCGCTTGAATAATAAAAATATATTAAATAATTTTTTCCGTTGCTGGAGACATCTTGTTTTCTAATTGAGATACTACAGGAAAACGTTATAAGTCGCAAACATTCGTTTTGCAGCGATTTGACCATTCCCGAGAAGCCACTTGCACAATTTCACTACACGTTTGTCGCATTGTGCTATTTGGTTAACCTGAAATAGTAAATAATACATAATGTAGCTTACATACTAAATGGCAATAGTTTAAATGCCGTAGTAACTAATAACTGTAACCCCGCGACGGTATAAATGCTATTGAGGACCGCTTGAATAATAAGAATATACTAAATATTTTTTTCCGTCGGTGAAGACATATCCTTTTCTGATTGAGATACTACAGAAAGACGTTATAAGTCGAAAACATTCGTTTTGCAGCGAATTGACAATTGCCGAGAAGCAACTTGCACAATTTCAGTACACCATATTCACATTTTGCTATTTGGTTAACCTGAAATAGTAAACAATACATAATGTAGCTTACGTACTAAACGGCAATAGTTTAAATGCCGTAGTAACTAATAACTGTAGCCCCGCGACGTTATAAATGCTATTGGGGACCGCTTGAATAATAAAAATATATTAAATAACTTTTTCCGACGGTGCAGACATCTTCTTTTCTGATTGAGATACTACAGAAAGACGTTATAAGTCGAAAACATTCGTTTTGCAGCGATTTGACAATTGCCGAGAAGCAACTTGCACAATTTCACTACACGTTTGTCCCATTGTGCTATTTGGTTAACCTGAAATAGTAAATAATACATACTGTAGCTTACATACTAAATGGCAATAGTTTAAATGCCGTAGTAACTAATAACTGTAGCCCCGCGACGTTATAAATGCTATTGGGGACCGCTTGAATAATAAAAATATATTAAATAATTTTTTCCGTCGCTGGAGACATCTTGTTTTCTAATTGAGATACTACAGGAAAACGTTATAAGTCGCAAACATTCGTTTTGCAGCGATTTGACCATTCCCGAGAAGCCACTTGCACAATTTCACTACACGTTTGTCGCATTGTGCTATTTGGTTAACCTGAAATAGTAAATAATACATAATGTAGCTTACGTACTAAACGGCAATAGTTTAAATGCCGTAGTAACTAATAACTGTAGCCCCGTGACGTTATAAATGCTATTGGGGACCGCTTGAATAATCAAAATATATTAAATAACTTTTTCCGACGGTGCAGACATCTTCTTTTCTGATTGAGATACTACAGAAAGA
Source organism: Agriotes lineatus (assembly GCA_940337035.1). Taxonomy (NCBI): domain Eukaryota; kingdom Metazoa; phylum Arthropoda; class Insecta; order Coleoptera; family Elateridae; genus Agriotes; species Agriotes lineatus. The sequence continues at coordinate 47,187 of CALNHX010000588.1, read as the reverse complement.
CGTTATAAGTCGAAAACATTCGTTTTGCAGCGATTTGACCATTCCCGAGATGCAACTTGCACATTTTCACTACACGTTTTTCCCATTGTGCTATTTGGTTAACCTGAAATAGTAAATAATACATACTGTAGCTTACGTACTAAACGGCAATAGTTTAAATGCCGTAGTAACTAATAACTGTAGCCCCGCGACGTTATAAATGCTGTTGGGGACCGCTTGAATAATAAAAATATATTAAATAACTTTTTCCGACGGTGCAGACATCTTCTTTTCTGATTGAGATACTACAGAAAGACGTTATAAGTCGAAAACATTCGTTTTGCAGCGATTTGACCATTCCCGAGATGCAACTTGCACATTTTCACTACACGTTTTTCCCATTGTGCTATTTGGTTAACCTGAAATAGTAAATAATACATACTGTAGCTTACATACTAAATGGCAATAGTTTAAATGCCGTAGTAACTAATAACTGTAGCCCCGCGACGTTATAAATGCTATTGGGGACCGCTTGAATAATAAAAATATATTAAATAATTTTTTCCGTCGCTGGAGACATCTTGTTTTCTAATTGAGATACTACAGGAAAACGTTATAAGTCGCAAACATTCGTTTTGCAGCGATTTGACCATTCCCGAGAAGCCACTTGCACAATTTCACTACACGTTTGTCGCATTGTGCTATTTGGTTAACCTGAAATAGTAAATAATACATAATGTAGCTTACATACTAAATGGCAATAGTTTAAATGCCGTAGTAACTAATAACTGTAACCCCGCGACGGTATAAATGCTAGTGAGGACCGCTTGAATAATAAGAATATACTAAATATTTTTTTCCGTCGGTGAAGACATATCCTTTTCTGATTGAGATACTACAGAAAGACGTTATAAGTCGAAAACATTCGTTTTGCAGCGAATTGACAATTGCCGAGAAGCAACTTGCACAATTTCAGTACACCATATTCACATTTTGCTATTTGGTTAACCTGACATAGTAAACAATACATAATGTAGCTTACGTACTAAACGGCAATAGTTTAAATGCCGTAGTAACTAATAACTGTAGCCCCGCGACGTTATAAATGCTATTGGGGACCGCTTGAATAATAAAAATATATTAAATAACTTTTTCCGACGGTGCAGACATCTTCTTTTCTGATTGAGATACTACAGAAAGACGTTATAAGTCGAAAACATTCGTTTTGCAGCGAATTGACAATTGCCGAGAAGCAACTTGCACAATTTCAGTACACCATATTCACATTTTGCTATTTGGTTAACCTGACATAGTAAACAATACATAATGTAGCTTACGTACTAAACGGCAATAGTTTAAATGCCGTAGTAACTAATAACTGTAGCCCCGCGACGTTATAAATGCTATTGGGGACCGCTTGAATAATAAAAATATATTAAATAACTTTTTCCGACGGTGCAGACATCTTCTTTTCTGATTGAGATACTACAGAAAGACGTTATAAGTCGCAAACATTCGTTTTGCAGCGATTTGACCATTCCCGAGATGCAACTTGCACATTTTCACTACACGTTTTTCCCATTGTGCTATTTGGTTAACCTGAAATAGTAAATAATACATACTGTAGCTTACATACTAAATGGCAATAGTTTAAATGCCGTAGTAACTAATAACTGTAACCCCGCGACGGTATAAATGCTATTGAGGACCGCTTGAATAATAAGAATATACTAAATATTTTTTTCCGTCGGTGAAGACATATCCTTTTCTGATTGAGATATTACAGAAAGACGTTATAAGTCGAAAACATTCGTTTTGCAGCGAATTGACAATTGCCGAGTAGCAACTTGCACAATTTCAGTACACCATATTCACATTTTGCTATTTGGTTAACCTGACATAGTAAACAATACATAATGTAGCTTACGTACTAAACGGCAATAGTTTAAATGCCGTAGTAACTAATAACTGTAGCCCCGCGACGTTATAAATGCTATTGGGGACCGCTTGAATAATAAAAATATATTAAATAACTTTTTCCGACGGTGCAGACATCTTCTTTTCTGATTGAGATACTACAGAAAGACGTTATAAGTCGAAAACATTCGTTTTGCAGCGATTTGACAATTGCCGAGAAGCAACTTGCACAATTTCACTACACGTTTGTCCCATTGTGCTATTTGGTTAACCTGAAATAGTAAATAATACATAATGTAGCTTACATACTAAATGGCAATAGTTTAAATGTCGTAGTAACTAATAACTGTAGCCCCGCGACGTTATAAATGCTATTGGGGACCGCTTGAATAATAAAAATATATTAAATAATTTTTTCCGTCGCTGGAGACATCTTGTTTTCTAATTGAGATACTACAGGAAAACGTTATAAGTCGCAAACATTCGTTTTGCAGCGATTTGACCATTCCCGAGAAGCCACTTGCACAATTTCACTACACGTTTGTCGCATTGTGCTATTTGGTTAACCTGAAATAGTAAATAATACATAATGTAGCTTACATACTAAATGGCAATAGTTTAAATGCCGTAGTAACTAATAACTGTAACCCCGCGACGGTATAAATGCTATTGAGGACCGCTTGAATAATAAGAATATACTAAATATTTTTTTCCGTCGGTGAAGACATATCCTTTTCTGATTGAGATACTACAGAAAGACGTTATAAGTCGAAAACATTCGTTTTGCAGCGAATTGACAATTGCCGAGAAGCAACTTGCACAATTTCAGTACACCATATTCACATTTTGCTATTTGGTTAACCTGACATAGTAAACAATACATAATGTAGCTTACGTACTAAACGGCAATAGTTTAAATGCCGTAGTAACTAATAACTGTAGCCCCGCGACGTTATAAATGCTATTGGGGACCGCTTGAATAATAAAAATATATTAAATAACTTTTTCCGACGGTGCAGACATCTTGTTTTCTGATTGAGATACTACAGAAAGACGTTATAAGTCGAAAACATTCGTTTTGCAGCGATTTGACAATTGCCGAGAAGCAACTTGCACAATTTCACTACACGTTTGTCCCATTGTGCTATTTGGTTAACCTGAAATAGTAAATAATACATAATGTAGCTTACATACTAAATGGCAATAGTTTAAATGCCGTAGTAACTAATAACTGTAGCCCCGCGACGTTATAAATGCTATTGGGGACCGCTTGAATAATAAAAATATATTAAATAATTTTTTCCGTCGCTGGAGACATCTTGTTTTCTAATTGAGATACTACAGGAAAACGTTATAAGTCGCAAACATTCGTTTTGCAGCGATTTGACCATTCCCGAGAAGCCACTTGCACAATTTCACTACACGTTTGTCGCATTGTGCTATTTGGTTAACCTGAAATAGTAAATAATACATAATGTAGCTTACATACTAAATGGCAATAGTTTAAATGCCGTAGTAACTAATAACTGTAACCCCGCGACGGTATAAATGCTATTGAGGACCGCTTGAATAATAAGAATATACTAAATATTTTTTTCCGTCGGTGAAGACATATCCTTTTCTGATTGAGATACTACAGAAAGACGTTATAAGTCGAAAACATTCGTTTTGCAGCGAATTGACAATTGCCGAGAAGCAACTTGCACAATTTCAGTACACCATATTCACATTTTGCTATTTGGTTAACCTGACATAGTAAACAATACATAATGTAGCTTACGTACTAAACGGCAATAGTTTAAATGCCGTAGTAACTAATAACTGTAGCCCCGCGACGTTATAAATGCTATTGGGGACCGCTTGAATAATAAAAATATATTAAATAACTTTTTCCGACGGTGCAGACATCTTCTTTTCTGATTGAGATACTACAGAAAGACGTTATAAGTCGAAAACATTCGTTTTGCAGCGATTTGACAATTGCCGAGAAGCAACTTGCACAATTTCACTACACGTTTGTCCCATTGTGCTATTTGGTTAACCTGAAATAGTAAATAATACATACTGTAGCTTACATACTAAATGGCAATAGTTTAAATGCCGTAGTAACTAATAACTGTAGCCCCGCGACGTTATAAATGCTATTGGGGACCGCTTGAATAATAAAAATATATTAAATAATTTTTTCCGTCGCTGGAGACATCTTGTTTTCTAATTGAGATACTACAGGAAAACGTTATAAGTCGCAAACATTCGTTTTGCAGCGATTTGACCATTCCCGAGAAGCCACTTGCACAATTTCACTACACGTTTGTCGCATTGTGCTATTTGGTTAACCTGCAATAGTAAATAATACATAATGTAGCTTACGTACTAAACGGCAATAGTTTAAATGCCGTAGTAACTAATAACTGTAGCCCGCGACGTTATAAATGCTATTGGGGACCGCTTGAATAATAAAAATATATTAAATAACTTTTTCCGACGGTGCAGACATCTTCTTTTCTGATTGAGATACTACAGAAAGACGTTATAAGTCGAAAACATTCGTTTTGCAGCGATTTGACCATTCCCGAGATGCAACTTGCACATTTTCACTACACGTTTTTCCCATTGTGCTATTTGGTTAACCTGAAATAGTAAATAATACATACTGTAGCTTACGTACTAAACGGCAATAGTTTAAATGCCGTAGTAACTAATAACTGTAGCCCCGCGACGTTATAAATGCTATTGGGGACCGCTTGAATAATAAAAATATATTAAATAATTTTTTCCGTCGCTGGAGACATCTTGTTTTCTAATTGAGATACTACAGGAAAACGTTATAAGTCGCAAACATTCGTTTTGCAGCGATTTGACCATTCCCGAGAAGCCACTTGCACAATTTCACTACACGTTTGTCGCATTGTGCTATTTGGTTAACCTGAAATAGTAAATAATACATAATGTAGCTTACATACTAAATGGCAATAGTTTAAATGCCGTAGTAACTAATAACTGTAGCCCCGCGACGTTATAAATGCTATTGGGGACCGCTTGAATAATAAAAATATATTAAATAACTTTTTCCGACGGTGCAGACATCTTCTTTTCTGATTGAGATACTACAGAAAGACGTTATAAGTCGAAAACATTCGTTTTGCAGCGAATTGACAATTGCCGAGAAGCAACTTGCACAATTTCAGTACACCATATTCACATTTTGCTATTTGGTTAACCTGACATAGTAAACAATACATAATGTAGCTTACGTACTAAACGGCAATAGTTTAAATGCCGTAGTAACTAATAACTGTAGCCCCGCGACGTTATAAATGCTATTGGGGACCGCTTGAATAATAAAAATATATTAAATAACTTTTTCCGACGGTGCAGACATCTTCTTTTCTGATTGAGATACTACAGAAAGACGTTATAAGTCGAAAACATTCGTTTTGCAGCGATTTGACAATTGCCGAGAAGCAACTTGCACAATTTCACTACACGTTTGTCCCATTGTGCTATTTGGTTAACCTGAAATAGTAAATAATACATAATGTAGCTTACATACTAAATGGCAATAGTTTAAATGCCGTAGTAACTAATAACTGTAGCCCCGCGACGTTATAAATGCTATTGGGGACCGCTTGAATAATAAAAATATACTAAATAATTTTTTCCGTCGCTGGAGACATCTTGTTTTCTAATTGAGATACTACAGGAAAACGTTATAAGTCGAAAACATTCGTTTTGCAGCGAATTGACAATTGCCGAGAAGCCACTTGCACAATTTCACTACACGTTTGTCGCATTGTGCTATTTGGTTAACCTGAAATAGTAAATAATACATAATGTAGCTTACATACTAAATGGCAATAGTTTAAATGCCGTAGTAACTAATAACTGTAACCCCGCGACGGTATAAATGCTATTGAGGACCGCTTGAATAATAAGAATATACTAAATATTTTTTTCCGTCGGTGAAGACATATCCTTTTCTGATTGAGATACTACAGAAAGACGTTATAAGTCGAAAACATTCGTTTTGCAGCGATTTGACAATTGCCGAGAAGCAACTTGCACAATTTCAGTACACCATATTCACATTTTGCTATTTGGTTAACCTGACATAGTAAACAATACATAATGTAGCTTACGTACTAAACGGCAATAGTTTAAATGCCGTAGTAACTAATAACTGTAGCCCCGCGACGTTATAAATGCTATTGGGGACCGCTTGAATAATAAAAATATATTAAATAACTTTTTCCGACGGTGCAGACATCTTCTTTTCTGATTGAGATACTACAGAAAGACGTTATAAGTCGAAAACATTCGTTTTGCAGCGATTTGACAATTGCCGAGAAGCAACTTGCACAATTTCACTACACGTTTGTCCCATTGTGCTATTTGGTTAACCTGAAATAGTAAATAATACATACTGTAGCTTACATACTAAATGGCAATAGTTTAAATGCCGTAGTAACTAATAACTGTAGCCCCGCGACGTTATAAATGCTATTGGGGACCGCTTGAATAATAAAAATATATTAAATAATTTTTCCGTCGCTGGAGACATCTTGTTTTCTAATTGAGATACTACAGGAAAACGTTATAAGTCGCAAACATTCGTTTTGCAGCGATTTGACCATTCCCGAGAAGCCACTTGCACAATTTCACTACACGTTTGTCGCATTGTGCTATTTGGTTAACCTGAAATAGTAAATAATACATAATGTAGCTTACGTACTAAACGGCAATAGTTTAAATGCCGTAGTAACTAATAACTGTAGCCCCGTGACGTTATAAATGCTATTGGGGACCGCTTGAATAATAAAAATATATTAAATAACTTTTTCCGACGGTGCAGACATCTTCTTTTCTGATTGAGATACTACAGAAAGACGTTATAAGTCGAAAACATTCGTTTTGCAGCGATTTGACCATTCCCGAGATGCAACTTGCACATTTTCACTACACGTTTTTCCCATTGTGCTATTTGGTTAACCTGAAATAGTAAATAATACATACTGTAGCTTACGTACTAAACGGCAATAGTTTAAATGCCGTAGTAACTAATAACTGTAGCCCCGCGACGTTATAAATGCTATTGGGGACCGCTTGAATAATAAAATATATTAAATAACTTTTTCCGACGGTGCAGACATCTTCTTTTCTGATTGAGATACTACAGAAAGACGTTATAAGTCGAAAACATTCGTTTTGCAGCGATTTGACCATTCCCGAGATGCAACTTGCACATTTTCACTACACGTTTTTCCCATTGTGCTATTTGGTTAACCTGAAATAGTAAATAATACATACTGTAGCTTACATACTAAATGGCAATAGTTTAAATGCCGTAGTAACTAATAACTGTAGCCCCGCGACGTTATAAATTCTATTGGGGACCGCTTGAATAATAAAAATATATTAAATAATTTTTTCCGTCGCTGGAGACATCTTGTTTTCTAATTGAGATACTACAGGAAAACGTTATAAGTCGCAAACATTCGTTTTGCAGCGATTTGACCATTCCCGAGAAGCCACTTGCACAATTTCACTACACGTTTGTCGCATTGTGCTATTTGGTTAACCTGAAATAGTAAATAATACATAATGTAGCTTACATACTAAATGGCAATAGTTTAAATGCCGTAGTAACTAATAACTGTAACCCCGCGACGGTATAAATGCTATTGAGGACCGCTTGAATAATAAGAATATACTAAATATTTTTTTCCGTCGGTGAAGACATATCCTTTTCTGATTGAGATACTACAGAAAGACGTTATAAGTCGAAAACATTCGTTTTGCAGCGAATTGACAATTGCCGAGAAGCAACTTGCACAATTTCAGTACACCATATTCACATTTTGCTATTTGGTTAACCTGACATAGTAAACAATACATAATGTAGCTTACGTACTAAACGGCAATAGTTTAAATGCCGTAGTAACTAATAACTGTAGCCCCGCGACGTTATAAATGCTATTGGGGACCGCTTGAATAATAAAAATATATTAAATAGCTTTTTCCGACGGTGCAGACATCTTGTTTTCTGATTGAGATACTACAGAAAGACGTTATAAGTCGAAAACATTCGTTTTGCAGCGATTTGACAATTGCCGAGAAGCAACTTGCACAATTTCACTACACGTTTGTCCCATTGTGCTATTTGGTTAACCTGAAATAGTAAATAATACATAATGTAGCTTACATACTAAATGGCAATAGTTTAAATGCCGTAGTAACTAATAACTGTAGCCCCGCGACGTTATAAATGCTATTGGGGACCGCTTGAATAATAAAAATATATTAAATAATTTTTTCCGTCGCTGGAGACATCTTGTTTTCTAATTGAGATACTACAGGAAAACGTTATAAGTCGCAAACATTCGTTTTGCAGCGATTTGACCATTCCCGAGAAGCCACTTGCACAATTTCACTACACGTTTGTCGCATTGTGCTATTTGGTTAACCTGAAATAGTAAATAATACATAATGTAGCTTACATACTAAATGGCAATAGTTTAAATGCCGTAGTAACTAATAACTGTAACCCCGCGACGGTATAAATGCTATTGAGGACCGCTTGAATAATAAGAATATACTAAATATTTTTTTCCGTCGGTGAAGACATATCCTTTTCTGATTGAGATACTACAGAAAGACGTTATAAGTCGAAAACATTCGTTTTGCAGCGAATTGACAATTGCCGAGAAGCAACTTGCACAATTTCAGTACACCATATTCACATTTTGCTATTTGGTTAACCTGACATAGTAAACAATACATAATGTAGCTTACGTACTAAACGGCAATAGTTTAAATGCCGTAGTAACTAATAACTGTAGCCCCGCGACGTTATAAATGCTATTGGGGACCGCTTGAATAATAAAAATATATTAAATAACTTTTTCCGACGGTGCAGACATCTTCTTTTCTGATTGAGATACTACAGAAAGACGTTATAAGTCGAAAACATTCGTTTTGCAGCGAATTGACAATTGCCGAGAAGCAACTTGCACAATTTCAGTACACCATATTCACATTTTGCTATTTGGTTAACCTGACATAGTAAACAATACATAATGTAGCTTACGTACTAAACGGCAATAGTTTAAATGCCGTAGTAACTAATAACTGTAGCCCCGCGACGTTATAAATGCTATTGGGGACCGCTTGAATAATAAAAATATATTAAATAACTTTTTCCGACGGTGCAGACATCTTCTTTTCTGATTGAGATACTACAGAAAGACGTTATAAGTCGCAAACATTCGTTTTGCAGCGATTTGACCATTCCCGAGATGCAACTTGCACATTTTCACTACACGTTTTTCCCATTGTGCTATTTGGTTAACCTGAAATAGTAAATAATACATACTGTAGCTTACATACTAAATGGCAATAGTTTAAATGCCGTAGTAACTAATAACTGTAACCCCGCGACGGTATAAATGCTATTGAGGACCGCTTGAATAATAAGAATATACTAAATATTTTTTTCCGTCGGTGAAGACATATCCTTTTCTGATTGAGATACTACAGAAAGACGTTATAAGTCGAAAACATTCGTTTTGCAGCGAATTGACAATTGCTGAGTAGCAACTTGCACAATTTCAGTACACCATATTCACATTTTGCTATTTGGTTAACCTGACATAGTAAACAATACATAATGTAGCTTACGTACTAAACGGCAATAGTTTAAATGCCGTAGTAACTAATAACTGTAGCCCCGCGACGTTATAAATGCTATTGGGGACCGCTTGAATAATAAAAATATATTAAATAACTTTTTCCGACGGTGCAGACATCTTCTTTTCTGATTGAGATACTACAGAAAGACGTTATAAGTCGAAAACATTCGTTTTGCAGCGATTTGACAATTGCCGAGAAGCAACTTGCACAATTTCACTACACGTTTGTCCCATTGTGCTATTTGGTTAACCTGAAATAGTAAATAATACATAATGTAGCTTACATACTAAATGGCAATAGTTTAAATGTCGTAGTAACTAATAACTGTAGCCCCGCGACGTTATAAATGCTATTGGGGACCGCTTGAATAATAAAAATATATTAAATAATTTTTTCCGTCGCTGGAGACATCTTGTTTTCTAATTGAGATACTACAGGAAAACGTTATAAGTCGCAAACATTCGTTTTGCAGCGATTTGACCATTCCCGAGAAGCCACTTGCACAATTTCACTACACGTTTGTCGCATTGTGCTATTTGGTTAACCTGAAATAGTAAATAATACATAATGTAGCTTACATACTAAATGGCAATAGTTTAAATGCCGTAGTAACTAATAACTGTAACCCCGCGACGGTATAAATGCTATTGAGGACCGCTTGAATAATAAGAATATACTAAATATTTTTTTCCGTCGGTGAAGACATATCCTTTTCTGATTGGGATACTACAGAAAGACGTTATAAGTCGAAAACATTCGTTTTGCAGCGAATTGACAATTGCCGAGAAGCAACTTGCACAATTTCAGTACACCATATTCACATTTTGCTATTTGGTTAACCTGACATAGTAAACAATACATAATGTAGCTTACGTACTAAACGGCAATAGTTTAAATGCCGTAGTAACTAATAACTGTAGCCCCGCGACGTTATAAATGCTATTGGGGACCGCTTGAATAATAAAAATATATTAAATAACTTTTTCCGACGGTGCAGACATCTTCTTTTCTGATTGAGATACTACAGAAAGACGTTATAAGTCGAAAACATTCGTTTTGCAGCGATTTGACAATTGCCGAGAAGCAACTTGCACAATTTCACTACACGTTTGTCCCATTGTGCTATTTGGTTAACCTGAAATAGTAAATAATACATACTGTAGCTTACATACTAAATGGCAATAGTTTAAATGCCGTAGTAACTAATAACTGTAGCCCCGCGACGTTATAAATGCTATTGGGGACCGCTTGAATAATAAAAATATATTAAATAATTTTTTCCGTCGCTGGAGACATCTTGTTTTCTAATTGAGATACTACAGGAAAACGTTATAAGTCGCAAACATTCGTTTTGCAGCGATTTGACCATTCCCGAGAAGCCACTTGCACAATTTCACTACACGTTTGTCGCATTGTGCTATTTGGTTAACCTGCAATAGTAAATAATACATAATGTAGCTTACGTACTAAACGGCAATAGTTTAAATGCCGTAGTAACTAATAACTGTAGTCCCGCGACGTTATAAATGCTATTGGGGACCGCTTGAATAATAAAAATATATTAAATAACTTTTTCCGACGGTGCAGACATCTTCTTTTCTGATTGAGATACTACAGAAAGACGTTATAAGTCGAAAACATTCGTTTTGCAGCGATTTGACCATTCCCGAGATGCAACTTGCACATTTTTACTACACGTTTTTCCCATTGTGCTATTTGGTTAACCTGAAATAGTAAATAATACATACTGTAGCTTACGTACTAAACGGCAATAGTTTAAATGCCGTAGTAACTAATAACTGTAGCCCCGCGACGTTATAAATGCTATTGGGGACCGCTTGAATAATAAAAATATATTAAATAATTTTTTCCGTCGCTGGAGACATCTTGTTTTCTAATTGAGATACTACAGGAAAACGTTATAAGTCGCAAACATTCGTTTTGCAGCGATTTGACCATTCCCGAGAAGCCACTTGCACAATTTCACTACACGTTTGTCGCATTGTGCTATTTGGTTAACCTGAAATAGTAAATAATACTTAATGTAGCTTACATACTAAATGGCAATAGTTTAAATGCCGTAGTAACTAATAACTGTAACCCCGCGACGGTATAAATGCTATTGAGGACCGCTTGAATAATAAGAATATACTAAATATTTTTTTCCGTCGGTGAAGACATATCCTTTTCTGATTGAGATACTACAGAAAGACGTTATAAGTCGAAAACATTCGTTTTGCAGCGAATTGACAATTGCCGAGAAGCAACTTGCACAATTTCAGTACACCATATTCACATTTTGCTATTTGGTTAACCTGACATAGTAAACAATACATAATGTAGCTTACGTACTAAACGGCAATAGTTTAAATGCCGTAGTAACTAATAACTGTAGCCCCGCGACGTTATAAATGCTATTGGGGACCGCTTGAATAATAAAAATATATTAAATAACTTTTTCCGACGGTGCAGACATCTTCTTTTCTGATTGAGATACTACAGAAACACGTTATAAGTCGAAAACATTCGTTTTGCAGCGATTTGACAATTGCCGAGAAGCAACTTGCACAATTTCACTACACGTTTGTCCCATTGTGCTATTTGGTTAACCTGAAATAGTAAATAATACATAATGTAGCTTACATACTAAATGGCAATAGTTTAAATGCCGTAGTAACTAATAACTGTAGCCCCGCGACGTTATAAATGCTATTGGGGACCGCTTGAATAATAAAAATATATTAAATAATTTTTTTCGTCGCTGGAGACATCTTGATTTCTAATTGAGATACTACAGGAAAACGTTATAAGTCGCAAACATTCGTTTTGCAGCGATTTGACCATTCCCGAGAAGCCACTTGCACAATTTCACTACACGTTTGTCGCATTGTGCTATTTGGTTAACCTGAAATAGTAAATAATACATAATGTAGCTTACATACTAAATGGCAATAGTTTAAATGCCGTAGTAACTAATAACTGTAACCCCGCGACGGTATAAATGCTATTGAGGACCGCTTGAATAATAAGAATATACTAAATATTTTTTTCCGTCGGTGAAGACATATCCTTTTCTGATTGAGATACTACAGAAAGACGTTATAAGTCGAAAACATTCGTTTTGCAGCGAATTGACAATTGCCGAGAAGCAACTTGCACAATTTCAGTACACCATATTCACATTTTGCTATTTGGTTAACCTGACATAGTAAACAATACATAATGTAGCTTACGTACTAAACGGCAATAGTTTAAATGCCGTAGTAACTAATAACTGTAGCCCCGCGACGTTATAAATGCTATTGGGGACCGCTTGAATAATAAAAATATATTAAATAACTTTTTCCGACGGTGCAGACATCTTCTTTTCTGATTGAGATACTACAGAAAGACGTTATAAGTCGAAAACATTCGTTTTGCAGCAAATTGACAATTGCCGAGAAGCAACTTGCACAATTTCAGTACACCATATTCACATTTTGCTATTTGGTTAACCTGACATAGTAAACAATACATAATGTAGCTTACGTACTAAACGGCAATAGTTTAAATGCCGTAGTAACTAATAACTGTAGCCCCGCGACGTTATAAATGCTATTGGGGACCGCTTGAATAATAAAAATATATTAAATAACTTTTTCCGACGGTGCAGACATCTTCTTTTCTGATTGAGATACTACAGAAAGACGTTATAAGTCGAAAACATTCGTTTTGCAGCGATTTGACCATTCCCGAGATGCAACTTGCACATTTTCACTACACGTTTTTCCCATTGTGCTATTTGGTTAACCTGAAATAGTAAATAATACATACTGTAGCTTACATACTAAATGGCAATAGTTTAAATGCCGTAGTAACTAATAACTGTAGCCCCGCGACGTTATAAATGCTATTGGGGACCGCTTGAATAATAAAAATATATTAAATAATTTTTTCCGTCGCTGGAGACATCTTGTTTTCTAATTGAGATACTACAGGAAAACGTTATAAGTCGCAAACATTCGTTTTGCAGCGATTTGACCATTCCCGAGAAGCCACTTGCACAATTTCACTACACGTTTGTCGCATTGTGCTATTTGGTTAACGTGAAATAGTAAATAATACATAATGTAGCTTACATACTAAATGGCAATAGTTTAAATGCCGTAGTAACTAATAACTGTAACCCCGCGACGGTATAAATGCTATTGAGGACCGCTTGAATAATAAGAATATACTAAATATTTTTTTCCGTCGGTGAAGACATATCCTTTTCTGATTGAGATACTACAGAAAGACGTTATAAGTCGAAAACATTCGTTTTGCAGCGAATTGACAATTGCCGAGAAGCAACTTGCACAATTTCAGTACACCATATTCACATTTTGCTATTTGGTTAACCTGACATAGTAAACAATACATAATGTAGCTTACGTACTAAACGGCAATAGTTTAAATGCCGTAGTAACTAATAACTGTAGCCCCGCGACGTTATAAATGCTATTGGGGACCGCTTGAATAATAAAAATATATTAAATAACTTTTTCCGACGGTGCAGACATCTTCTTTTCTGATTGAGATACTACAGAAAGACGTTATAAGTCGAAAACATTCGTTTTGCAGCGATTTGACCATTGCCGAGATGCAACTTGCACATTTTCACTACACGTTTTTCGCATTGTGCTATTTGGTTAACCTGAAATAGTAAATAATACATACTGTAGCTTACATACTAAATGGCAATAGTTTAAATGCCGTAGTAACTAATAACTGTAGCCCCGCGACGTTATAAATGCTATTGGGGACCGCTTGAATAATAAAAATATATTAAATAATTTTTTCCGTCGCTGGAGACATCTTGTTTTCTAATTGAGATACTACAGGAAAACGTTATAAGTCGCAAACATTCGTTTTGCAGCGATTTGACCATTCCCGAGAAGCCACTTGCACAATTTCACTACACGTTTGTCGCATTGTGCTATTTGGTTAACCTGAAATAGTAAATAATACATAATGTAGCTTACATACTAAATGGCAATAGTTTAAATGCCGTAGTAACTAATAACTGTAACCCCGCGACGGTATAAATGCTATTGAGGACCGCTTGAATAATAAGAATATACTAAATATTTTTTTCCGTCGGTGAAGACATATCCTTTTCTGATTGAGATACTACAGAAAGACGTTATAAGTCGAAAACATTCGTTTTGCAGCGAATTGACAATTGCCGAGAAGCAACTTGCACAATTTCAGTACACCATATTCACATTTTGCTATTTGGTTATCCTGACATAGTAAACAATACATAATGTAGCTTACGTACTAAACGGCAATAGTTTAAATGCCGTAGTAACTAATAACTGTAGCCCCGCGACGTTATAAATGCTATTGGGGACCGCTTGAATAATAAAAATATATTAAATAACTTTTTCCGACGGTGCAGACATCTTCTTTTCTGATTGAGATACTACAGAAAGACGTTATAAGTCGAAAACATTCGTTTTGCAGCGATTTGACAATTGCCGAGAAGCAACTTGCACAATTTCACTACACGTTTGTCCCATTGTGCTATATGGTTAACCTGAAATAGTAAATAATACATAATGTAGCTTACATACTAAATGGCAATAGTTTAAATGCCGTAGTAACTAATAACTGTAGCCCCGCGACGTTATAAATGCTATTGGGGACCGCTTGAATAATAAAAATATATTAAATAATGTTTTCCGTCGCTGGAGACATCTTGTTTTCTAATTGAGATACTACAGGAAAACGTTATAAGTCGCAAACATTCGTTTTGCAGCGATTTGACCATTCCCGAGAAGCCACTTGCACAATTTCACTACACGTTTGTCGCATTGTGCTATTTGGTTAACCTGAAATAGTAAATAATACATAATGTAGCTTACATACTAAATGGCAATAGTTTAAATGCCGTAGTAACTAATAACTGTAACCCCGCGACGGTATAAATGCTATTGAGGACCGCTTGAATAATAAGAATATACTAAATATTTTTTTCCGTCGGTGAAGACATATCCTTTTCTGATTGAGATACTACAGAAAGACGTTATAAGTCGAAAACATTCGTTTTGCAGCGAATTGACAATTGCCGAGAAGCAACTTGCACAATTTCAGTACACCATATTCACATTTTGCTATTTGGTTAACCTGACATAGTAAACAATACATAATGTAGCTTACGTACTAAACGGCAATAGTTTAAATGCCGTAGTAACTAATAACTGTAGCCCCGCGACGTTATAAATGCTATTGGGGACCGCTTGAATAATAAAAATATATTAAATAACTTTTTCCGACGGTGCAGACATCTTCTTTTCTGATTGAGATACTACAGAAAGACGTTATAAGTCGAAAACATTCGTTTTGCAGTGAATTGACAATTGCCGAGAAGCAACTTGCACAATTTCAGTACACCATATTCACATTTTGCTATATGGTTAACCTGACATAGTAAACAATACATAATGTAGCTTACGTACTAAACGGCAATAGTTTAAATGCCGTAGTAACTAATAACTGTAGCCCCGCGACGTTATAAATGCTACTGGGGACCGCTTGAATAATAAAAATATATTAAATAACTTTTTCCGACGGTGCAGACATCTTCTTTTCTGATTGAGATACTACTGAAAGACGTTATAAGTCGAAAACATTCGTTTTGCAGCGATTTGACCATTCCCGAGATGCAACTTGCACATTTTCACTACACGTTTTTCCCATTGTGCTATTTGGTTAACCTGAAATAGTAAATAATACATACTGTAGCTTACATACTAAATGGCAATAGTTTAAATGCCGTAGTAACTAATAACTGTAGCCCCGCGACGTTATAAATGCTATTGGGGACCGCTTGAATAATAAAAATATATTAAATAATTTTTTCCGTCGCTGGAGACATCTTGTTTTCTAATTGAGATACTACAGGAAAACGTTATAAGTCGCAAACATTCGTTTTGCAGCGATTTGACCATTCCCGAGAAGCCTCTTGCACAATTTCACTACACGTTTGTCGCATTGTGCTATTTGGTTAACCTGAAATAGTAAATAATACATAATGTAGCTTACATACTAAATGGCAATAGTTTAAATGCCGTAGTAACTAATAACTGTAACCCCGCGACGGTATAAATGCTATTGAGGACCGCTTGAATAATAAGAATATACTAAATATTTTTTTCCGTCGGTGAAGACATATCCTTTTCTGATTGAGATACTACAGAAAGACGTTATAAGTCGAAAACATTCGTTTTGCAGCGAATTGACAATTGCCGAGAAGCAACTTGCACAATTTCAGTACACCATATTCACATTTTGCTATTTGGTTAACCTGACATAGTAAACAATACATAATGTAGCTTACGTACTAAACGGCAATAGTTTAAATGCCGTAGTAACTAATAACTGTAGCCCCGCGACGTTATAAATGCTATTGGG
This sequence comes from Agriotes lineatus, assembly GCA_940337035.1. NCBI lineage: Eukaryota > Metazoa > Arthropoda > Insecta > Coleoptera > Elateridae > Agriotes > Agriotes lineatus. The sequence goes on along the minus strand of CALNHX010000588.1, from coordinate 30,165 downwards.
GACCGCTTGAATAATAAAAATATATTAAATAACTTTTTCCGACGGTGCAGACATCTTCTTTTCTGATTGAGATACTACAGAAAGACGTTATAAGTCGAAAACATTCGTTTTGCAGCGATTTGACCATTCCCGAGATGCAACTTGCACATTTTCACTACACGTTTTTCCCATTGTGCTATTTGGTTAACCTGAAATAGTAAATAATACATACTGTAGCTTACTTACTAAATGGCAATAGTTTAAATGCCGTAGTAACTAATAACTGTAGCCCCGCGACGTTATAAATGCTATTGGGGACCGCTTGAATAATAAAAATATATTAAATAATTTTTTCCGTCGCTGGAGACATCTTGTTTTCTAATTGAGATACTACAGGAAAACGTTATAAGTCGCAAACATTCGTTTTGCAGCGATTTGACCATTCCCGAGAAGCCATTTGCACAATTTCACTACACGTTTGTCGCATTGTGCTATTTGGTTTACCTGAAATAGTAAATAATACATAATGTAGCTTACATACTAAATGGCAATAGTTTAAATGCCGTAGTAACTAATAACTGTAACCCCGCGACGGTATAAATGCTATTGAGGACCGCTTGAATAATAAGAATATACTAAATATTTTTTTCCGTCGGTGAAGACATATCCTTTTCTGATTGAGATACTACAGAAAGACGTTATAAGTCGAAAACATTCGTTTTGCAGCGAATTGACAATTGCCGAGAAGCAACTTGCACAATTTCAGTACACCATATTCACATTTTGCTATTTGGTTAACCTGACATAGTAAACAATACATAATGTAGCTTACGTACTAAACGGCAATAGTTTAAATGCCGTAGTAACTAATAACTGTAGCCCCGCGACGTTATAAATGCTATTGGGGACCGCTTGAATAATAAAAATATATTAAATAACTTTTTCCGACGGTGCAGACATCTTCTTTTCTGATTGAGATACTACAGAAAGACGTTATAAGTCGAAAACATTCGTTTTGCAGCGATTTGACCATTCCCGAGATGCAACTTGCACATTTTCACTACACGTTTTTCCCATTGTGCTATTTGGTTAACCTGAAATAGTAAATAATACATACTGTAGCTTACTTACTAAATGGCAATAGTTTAAATGCCGTAGTAACTAATAACTGTAGCCCCGCGACGTTATAAATGCTATTGGGGACCGCTTGAATAATAAAAATATATTAAATAATTTTTTCCGTCGCTGGAGACATCTTGTTTTCTAATTGAGATACTACAGGAAAACGTTATAAGTCGCAAACATTCGTTTTGCAGCGATTTGACCATTCCCGAGAAGCCATTTGCACAATTTCACTACACGTTTGTCGCATTGTGCTATTTGGTTAACCTGAAATAGTAAATAATACATAATGTAGCTTACATACTAAATGGCAATAGTTTAAATGCCGTAGTAACTAATAACTGTAACCCCGCGACGGTATAAATGCTATTGAGGACCGCTTGAATAATAAGAATATACTAAATATTTTTTCCCCGTCGGTGAAGACATATCCTTTTCTGATTGAGATACTACAGAAAGACGTTATAAGTCGAAAACATTCGTTTTGCAGCGAATTGACAATTGCCGAGAAGCAACTTGCACAATTTCAGTACACCATATTCACATTTTGCTATTTGGTTAACCTGACATAGTAAACAATACATAATGTAGCTTACGTACTAAACGGCAATAGTTTAAATGCCGTAGTAACTAATAACTGTAGCCCCGCGACGTTATAAATGCTATTGGGGACCGCTTGAATAATAAAAATATATTAAATAACTTTTTCCGACGGTGCAGACATCTTCTTTTCTGATTGAGATACTACAGAAAGACGTTATAAGTCGAAAACATTCGTTTTGCAGCGATTTGACAATTGCCGAGAAGCAACTTGCACAATTTCACTACACGTTTGTCCCATTGTGCTATTTGGTTAACCTGAAATAGTAAATAATACATACTGTAGCTTACATACTAAATGGCAATAGTTTAAATGCCGTAGTAACTAATAACTGTAGCCCCGCGACGTTATAAATGCTATTGGGGACCGCTTGAATAATAAAAATATATTAAATAATTTTTTCCGTCGCTGGAGACATCTTGTTTTCTAATTGAGATACTACAGGAAAACGTTATAAGTCGCAAACATTCGTTTTGCAGCGATTTGACCATTCCCGAGAAGCCACTTGCACAATTTCACTACACGTTTGTCGCATTGTGCTATTTGGTTAACCTGAAATAGTAAATAATACATAATGTAGCTTACATACTAAATGGCAATAGTTTAAATGCCGTAGTAACTAATAACTGTAACCCCGCGACGGTATAAATGCTATTGAGGACCGCTTGAATAATAAGAATATACTAAATATTTTTTTCCGTCGGTGAAGACATATCCTTTTCTGATTGAGATACTACAGAAAGACGTTATAAGTCGAAAACATTCGTTTTGCAGCGATTTGACCATTGCCGAGAAGCAACTTGCACAATTTCAGTACACCATATTCACATTTTGCTATTTGGTTAACCTGACATAGTAAACAATACATAATGTAACTTACGTACTAAATGGCAATAGTTTAAACGCCGTAGTAACTAATCACTGTAGCCCCGCGACGTTATAAATGCTATTGGGGACAGCTTGAATAATAAAAATATATTAAATAAGTTTTTCCGTCGCTGGAGACATCTTGTTTTCTAATTGAGATACTACAGGAAGACGTTATAAGTCGCAAACATTCGTTTTGCAGCGTTTTGACCATTCCCGAGAAGCAACTTGCACAATTTCACTACACGTTTGTCCCATTGTGCTATTTGGTTAACCTGAAATAGTAAATAATACATAATGTAGGTTACGTACTAAACGGCAATAGTTTAAATGCCGTAGTAACTAATAACTGTAGCCCCGCGACGTTATAAATGCTATTGGGGACCGCTTGAATAATAAAAATATATTAAATCATTTTTTCCGTCGGTGCAGACATATTCTTTTCTGATTGAGATACTACAGAAAGACGTTATAAGTCGAAAACATTCGTTTTGCAGCGATTTGACAATTGCCGAGAAGCAACTTGCACAATTTCAGTACACCATATTCACATTTTGCTATTTGGTTAACCTGACATAGTAAACAATACATAATGTAGCTTACGTACTAAACGGCAATAGTTTAAATGCCGTAGTAACTAATAACTGTAGCCCCGCGACGTTATAAATGCTATTGGGGACCGCTTGAATAATAAAAATATATTAAATCATTTTTTCCGTCGGTGCAGACATCTTCTTTTCTGATTGAGATACTACAGAAAGACGTTATAAGTCGAAAACATTCGTTTTGCAGCGATTTGACAATTGCCGAGAAGCAACTTGCACAATTTCACTACACGTTTGTCGCATTGTGCTATTTGGTTAACCTGAAATAGTAAATAATACATAATGTAGCTTACATACTAAATGGCAATAGTTTAAATGCCGTAGTAACTAATAACTGTAACCCCGCGACGGTATAAATGCTATTGAGGACCGCTTGAATAATAAGAATATACTAAATATTTTTTTCCGTCGGTGAAGACATATCCTTTTCTGATTGAGATACTACAGAAAGACGTTATAAGTCAAAACATTCGTTTTGCAGCGAATTGACAATTGCCGAGAAGCAACTTGCACAATTTCAGTACACCATATTCACATTTTGCTATTTGGTTAACCTGACATAGTAAACAATACATAATGTAGCTTACGTACTAAACGGCAATAGTTTAAATGCCGTAGTAACTAATAACTGTAGCCCCGCGACGTTATAAATGCTATTGGGGACCGCTTGAATAATAAAAATATATTAAATAACTTTTTCCGACGGTGCAGACATCTTCTTTTCTGATTGAGATACTACAGAAAGACGTTATAAGTCGAAAACATTCGTTTTGCAGCGATTTGACCATTCCCGAGATGCAACTTGCACATTTTCACTACACGTTTTTCCCATTGTGCTATTTGGTTAACCTGAAATAGTAAATAATACATACTGTAGCTTACTTACTAAATGGCAATAGTTTAAATGCCGTAGTAACTAATAACTGTAGCCCCGCGACGTTATAAATGCTATTGGGGACCGCTTGAATAATAAAAATATATTAAATAATTTTTTCCGTCGCTGGAGACATCTTGTTTTCTAATTGAGATACTACAGGAAAACGTTATAAGTCGCAAACATTCGTTTTGCAGCGATTTGACCATTCCCGAGAAGCCATTTGCACAATTTCACTACACGTTTGTCGCATTGTGCTATTTGGTTAACCTGAAATAGTAAATAATACATAATGTAGCTTACATACTAAATGGCAATAGTTTAAATGCCGTAGTAACTAATAACTGTAACCCCGCGACGGTATAAATGCTATTGAGGACCGCTTGAATAATAAGAATATACTAAATATTTTTTCCCCGTCGGTGAAGACATATCCTTTTCTGATTGAGATACTACAGAAAGACGTTATAAGTCGAAAACATTCGTTTTGCAGCGAATTGACAATTGCCGAGAAGCAACTTGCACAATTTCAGTACACCATATTCACATTTTGCTATTTGGTTAACCTGACATAGTAAACAATACATAATGTAGCTTACGTACTAAACGGCAATAGTTTAAATGCCGTAGTAACTAATAACTGTAGCCCCGCGACGTTATAAATGCTATTGGGGACCGCTTGAATAATAAAAATATATTAAATAACTTTTTCCGACGGTGCAGACATCTTCTTTTCTGATTGAGATACTACAGAAAGACGTTATAAGTCGAAAACATTCGTTTTGCAGCGATTTGACAATTGCCGAGAAGCAACTTGCACAATTTCACTACACGTTTGTCCCATTGTGCTATTTGGTTAACCTGAAATAGTAAATAATACAAAATGTAGCTTACATACTAAATGGCAATAGTTTAAATGCCGTAGTAACTAATAGCTGTAGCCCCGCGACGGTATAAATGCTATTGAGGACCGCTTGAATAATAAGAATATACTAAATATTTTTTTCCGTCGGTGAAGACATATCCATTTCTGATTGAGATACTACAGAAAGACGTTATAAGTCGAAAACATTCGTTTTGCAGCGAATTGACAATTGCCGAGAAGCAACTTGCACAATTTCACTACACGTTTGTCCCATTGTGCTATTTGGTTAACATGAAATAGTAAATACAACATAATGTAGGTTACATACTAAATGGCAATAGTTTAAATGCCGTAGTAACTAATAACTGTAGCCCCGCGACGTTATAAATGCTATTGGGGACCGCTTGAATAATAAAAATATATTAAATAACTTTTTCCGACGGTGCAGACATCTTCTTTTCTGATTGAGATACTACAGAAAAACGTTATAAATCGAAAACATTTGTTTTGCAGCGATTTGACAATTGCCGAGAAGCAACTTACACAATTTCACTACACGTTTGTCCCATTGTGCTATTTGGTGAACATGAAATAGTAAATAATACATAATGTAGCTTACATACTAAATGGCAATAGTTTAAATGCCGTAGTAACTAATCACTGTAGCCCCGCGACGTTATAAATGCTATTGGGGACCGCTTGAATAATAAACATATATTAAATAATTTTTTCCGTCGCTGGAGATATCTTGTTTTCTAATTGAGATACTACAGGAAGACGTTATAAGTCGCATACATTCGTTTTGCAGCGATTTGACCATTCCCGAGAAGCAACTTGCACAGTTTCACTACACGTTTTTCCCATTGTGCTATATGGTTAACCTGAAATAGTAAATAATACATACTGTAGCTTACATACTAAATGGCAATAGTTTAAATGCCGTAGTAATTAATAACTGTAGCCCCGCTGCGTTAAAAATGCTATTGGGGACCGCTTGAATAATAAAAATATATTAAATCATTTTTTCCGTCGGTGCAGACATCTTCTTTTCTGATTGAGATACTACAGAAAGCCGTTATAAGTCGAAAACATTCGTTTTGTAGTGATTCGACAATTGCCGAGAAGCAACTTGCACAATTTCAGTACACCATATTCACATTTAGCTATTTGGTTAGCCTGACATAGTAAACAATACATAATGTAGCTTACGTACTAAACGGCAATAGTTTAAATGCCGTAGTAACTAATAACTGTAGCCCCGCGACGTTATAAATGCTATTGGGGACCGCTTGAATAATAAAAATATATTAAATCATTTTTTCCGTCGGTGCAGACATCTTCTTTTCTGATTGAGATACTACAGAAAGACATTATAAGTCGAAAACATTCGTTTTGCAGCGATTTGACAATTGCCGAGAAGCAACTTGCACAATTTCACTACACGTTTGTCGCATTGTGCTATTTGGTTAACCTGAAATAGTAAATAATACAAAATGTAGCTTACATACTAAATGGCAATAGTTTAAATGCCGTAGTAACTAATAGCTGTAGCCCCGCGACGGTATAAATGCTATTGAGGACCGCTTGAATAATAAGAATATACTAAATATTTTTTTCCGTCGGTGAAGACATATCCATTTCTGATTGAGATACTACAGAAAGACGTTATAAGTCGAAAACATTCGTTTTGCAGCGAATTGACAATTGCCGAGAAGCAACTTGCACAATTTCACTACACGTTTGTCCCATTGTGCTATTTGGTTAACATGAAATAGTAAATACAACATAATGTAGCTTACATACTAAATGGCAATAGTTTAAATGCCGTAGTAACTAATAACTGTAGCCCCGCGACGTTATAAATGCTATTGGGGACCGCTTGAATAATAAAAATATATTAAATAACTTTTTCCGACGGTGCAGACATCTTCTTTTCTGATTGAGATACTACAGAAAAACGTTATAAATCGAAAACATTCGTTTTGCAGCGATTTGACAATTGCCGAGAAGCAACTTGCACAATTTCACTACACGTTTGTCCCATTGTGCTATTTGGTTAACATGAAATAGTAAATAATACATAATGTAGCTTACATACTAAATGGCAATAGTTTAAATGCCGTAGTAACTAATCACTGTAGCCCCGCGACGTTATAAATGCTATTGGGGACCGCTTGAATAATAAACATATATTAAATAATTTTTTCCGTCGCTGGAGATATCTTGTTTTCTAATTGAGATACTACAGGAAGACGTTATAAGTCGCATACATTCGTTTTGCAGCGATTTGACCATTCCCGAGAAGCAACTTGCACATTTTCACTACACGTTTTTCCCATTGTGCTATATGGTTAACCTGAAATAGTAAATAATACATACTGTAGCTTACATACTAAATGGCAATAGTTTAAATGCCGTAGTAATTAATAACTGTAGCCCCGCTGCGTTAAAAATGCTATTGGGGACCGCTTGAATAATAAAAATATATTAAATCATTTTTTCCGTCGGTGCAGACATCTTCTTTTCTGATTGAGATACTACAGAAAGCCGTTATAAGTCGAAAACATTCGTTTTGTAGTGATTCGACAATTGCCGAGAAGCAACTTGCACAATTTCAGTACACCATATTCACATTTTGCTATTTGGTTAGCCTGACATAGTAAACAATACATAATGTAGCTTACGTACTAAACGGCAATAGTTTAAATGCCGTAGTAACTAATAACTGTAGCCCCGCGACGTTATAAATGCTATTGGGGACCGCTTGAATAATAAAAATATATTAAATAATTTTTTCCGTCGCTGGAGACATCTTGTTTTCTAATTGAGATACTACAGGAAGACGTTATAAGTCGCAAACATTCATTTTGCAGCGATTTGACCATTCCCGAGAAGCAACTTGCACAATTTCACTACACGTTTGTCGCATTGTGCTATTTGGTTAACCTGAAATAGTAAATAATACATAATGTAGCTTACATACTAAATGGCAATAGTTTAAATGCCGTAGTAACTAATAACTGTAGCCCCGCGACGGTATAAATGCTATTGAGGACCGCTTGAATAATAAAAATATACTAAATATTTTTTTCCGTCGGTGAAGACATGTCCTTCTCTGATTGAGATACTACAGAAAGACGTTACAAGTCGAAAACATTCGTTTTGCAGCGATTTGACCATTGCCGAGAAGCAACTTGCACAATTTCAGTACACCATATTCACATTTTGCTATTTGGTTAACCTGACATAGTAAACAATACATAATGTAACTTACGTACTAAATGGCAATAGTTTAAACGCCGTAGTAACTAATCACTGTAGCCCCGCGACGTTATAAATGCTATTGGGGACCGCTTGAATAATAAAAATATATTAAATAATTTTTTCCGTCGCTGGAGACATCTTGTTTTCTAATTGAGATACTACAGGAAGACGTTATAAGTCGCAAACATTCGTTTGGCAGCGATTTGACCATTCCCGAGAAGCAAATTGCACAATTTCACTACACGTTTGTCGCATTGTGCTATTTGGTTAACCTGAAATAGTAAATAATACATAATGTAGCTTACATACTAAATGGCAATAGTTTAAATGCCGTAGTAACTAATAACTGTAGCCCCGCGACGGTATAAATGCTATTGAGGACCGCTTGAATAATAAAAATATACTAAATATTTTTTTCCGTCTGTGAAGACATATCCTTTTCTGATTGAGATACTACAGAAAGACGTTATAAGTCGCAAACATTCGTTTTGCAGCGATTTGACCATTGCCGAGAAGCAACTTGCACAATTTCAGTACACCATATTCACATTTTGCTATTTGGTTAACCTGACATAGTAAACAATACATAATGTAACTTACGTACTAAATGGCAATAGTTTAAACGCCGTAGTAACTAATCACTGTAGCCCCGCGACGTTATAAATGCTATTGGGGACCGCTTGAATAATAAAAATAAATTAAATAATTTTTTCCGTCGCTGAAGACATCTTATTTTCTAATTGAGATACTACAGGAAGACGTTATAAGTCGCAAACATTCGTTTTGCAGCGAATTGACCATTCCCGAGAAGCAACTTGCACAATTTCACTACACGTTTGTCCCATTGTGCTATTTGGTTAACCTGAAATAGTAAATAATACATAATGTAGCTTACATACTAAATGGCAATAGTTTAAACACCGTAGTAACTAATAACTGTAGCCCCGCGACGTTATAAATGCTATTGGGGACCGCTTGAATAATAAAAATATATTAAATCATTTTTTCAGTCGGTGCAGACATCTTCTTTTCTGATTGAGATACTACAGAAAGACGTTATAAGTCGAAAACATTCGTTTTGCAGAGATTTGACAATTGCCGAGAAGCAACTTGCACAATTTCAGTACACCATATTCACATTTTGCTATTTGGTTAACCTGACATAGTAAACAATACATAATGTAACTTAGGTACTAAATGGCAATAGTTTAAACACCGTAGTAACTAATAACTGTGGCCCCGCGACGTTATAAATGCTATTGGGGACCGCTTGAATAATAAAAATATATTAAATCATTTTTTCAGTCGGTGCAGACATCTTCTTTTCTGATTGAGATACTACAGAAAGACGTTATAAGTCGAAAACATTCGTTTTGCAGCGATTTGACAATTGCCGAGAAGCAACTTGCACAATTTCACTACACGTTTGTCACATTGTGCTATTTGGTTAACCTGAAATAGTAACTAATACAAAATGTAGCTTACATACTAAGCGGCAATAGTTTAAATGCCGTAGTAACTAATAGCTGTAGCCCCGCGACGGTATAAATGCTATTGAGGACCGCTTGAATAATAAGAATATACTAAATATTTTTTTCCGTCGGTGAAGACATATCCATTACTGATTGAGATACTACAGAAAGACGTTATAAGTCGAAAACATTCGTTTTGCAGCGAATTGACAATTGCCGAGAAGTAACTTGCACAATTTCACTACACGTTTGTACCATTGTGCTATTTGGTTAACATGAAATAGTAAATAATACATAATGTAGCTTACATACTAAATGGCAATAGTTTAAATGCCGTAGTAACTAATAACTGTAGCCCCGCGACGTTATAAATGCTATTGGGGACCGCTTGAATAATAAAAATATATTAAATAACTTTTTCCGACGGTGCAGACATCTTCTTTTCTGATTGAGATACTACAGAAAAACGTTATAAATCGAAAACATTCGTTTTGCAGCGATTTGACAATTGCCGAGAAGCAACTTGCACAATTTCACTACACGTTTGTCCCATTGTGCTATTTGGTTAACATGAAATAGTAAATAATACATAATATAGCTTACATACTAAATGGCAATAGTTTAAATGCCGTAGTAACTAATCACTGTAGCCCCGCGACGTTATAAATGCTATTGGGGACCGCTTGAATAATAAACATATATTAAATAATTTTTTCCGTCGCTGGAGATATCTTGTTTTCTAATTGAGATACCACAGGAAGACGTTATAAGTCGCATACATTCGTTTTGCAGCGATTTGACCATTCCCGAGATGCAACTTGCACATTTTCACTACACGTTTTTCCCATTGTGCTATATGGTTAACCTGAAATAGTAAATAATACATACTGTAGCTTACATACTAAATGGCAATAGTTTAAATGCCGTAGTAATTTATAACTGTAGCCCCGCTGCGTTAAAAATGCTAGTGGGGACCGCTTGAATAATAAAAATATATTAAATCATTTTTTCCGTCGGTGCAGACATCTTCTTTTCTGATTGAGATACTACAGAAAGCCGTAATAAGTCGAAAATATTCGTTTTGCAGTGATTTGACAATTGCCGAGAAGCAACTTGCACAATTTCAGTACACCATATTCACATTTTGCTATTTGGTTAGCCTGAAATAGTAAACAATACATAATGTAGCTTACGTACTAAACGGCAATAGTTTAAATGCCGTAGTAACTAATAACTGTAGCCCCGCGACGTTATAAATGCTATTGGGGACCGCTTGAATAATAAAAATATATTAAATAATTTTTTCCGTCGCTGGAGACATCTTGTTTTCTAATTGAGATACTACAGGAAGACGTTATAAGTCGCAAACATTCGTTTTGCAGCGATTTGACCATTCCGAGAAGCAACTTGCACAATTTCACTACACGTTTGTCGCATTGTGCTATTTGGTTAACCTGAAATAGTAAATAATACATAATGTAGCTTACATACTAAATGGCAATAGTTTAAATGCCGTAGTAACTAATAACTGTAGCCCCGCGACGGTATAAATGCTATTGAGGACCGCTTGAATAATAAAAATATACTAAATATTTTTTTCCGTCGGTGAAGACATGTCCTTTTCTGATTGAGATACTACAGAAAGACGTTATAAGTCGAAAACATTCGTTTTGCAGCGATTTGACCATTGCCGAGAAGCAACTTGCACAATTTCAGTACACCATATTGACATTTTGCTATTTGGTTAACCTGACATTAGTAAACAATACATAATGTAACTTACGTACTAAATGGCAATAGTTTAAACGCCGTAGTAACTAATCACTGTAGCCCCGCGACGTTATAAATGCTATTGGGGACCGCTTGAATAATAAAAATATATTAAATAATTTTTTCCGTCGCTGGAGACATCTTGTTTTCTAATTGAGATACTACAGGAAGACGTTATAAGTCGCAAACATTCGTTTTGCAGCGATTTGACCATTCCCGAGAAGCAACTTGCACAATTTCACTACACGTTTGTCCCATTGTGCTATTTGGTTAACCTGAAATAGTAAATAATACATAATGTAGCTTACATACTAAATGGCAATAGTTTAAATGCCGTAGTAACTAATAACTGTAGCCCCGCGACGTTAAAAATGCTATTGGGGACCGCTTGAATAATAAAAATATATTAAATCATTTTTTCCGTCGGTGCAGACATCTTCTTTTCTGATTGAGATACTACAGAAAGCCGTTATAAGTCGAAAACATTCGTTTTGCAGTGATTTGACAATTGCCGAGAAGCAACTTGCACAATTTCAGTACACCATATTCACATTTTGCTATTTGGTTAGCCTGACATAGTAAACAATACATAATGTACCTTACGTACTAAACGGCAATAGTTTAAATGCCGTAGTAACTAATAACTGTAGCCCCGAGACGTTATAAATGCTATTGGGGACCGCTTGAATAATAAAAATATATTAAATAATTTTTTCCGTCGCTGGAAACATCTTGTTTTCTAATTGAGATACTACAGGAAGACGTTATAAGTCGCAAACATTCGTTTTGCAGCGATTTGACCATTCCCGAGAAGCAACTTGCACAATTTCACTACACGTTTGTCGCATTGTGCTATTTGGTTAACCTGAAATAGTAAATAATACATAATGTAGCTTACATACTAAATGGCAATAGTTTAAATGCCGTAGTAACTAATAACTGTAGCCCCGCGACGGTATAAATGCTATTGAGGACCGCTTGAATAATAAAAATATACTAAATATTTTTTTCCGTCGGTGAAGACATATCCTTTTCTGATTGAGATACTACAGAAAGACGTTATAAGTCGCAAACATTCGTTTTGCAGCGATTTGACTATTGCCGAGAAGCAACTTGCACAATTTCAGTACACCATATTCACATTTTGCTATTTGGTTAACCTGACATAGTAAACAATACATAATGTAGCTTGCGTACTAAACGGCAATAGTTAAAATGCCGTAGTAACTAATAACTGTAGCCCCGAGACGTTATAAATGCTATTGGCGACCGCTTGAATAATAAAAATATATTAAATAATTTTTTCCGTCGCTGGAGACATCTTGTTTTCTAATTGAGATACTACAGGAAGACGTTATAAGTCGCAAACATTCGTTTGGCAGCGATTTGACCATTCCCGAGAAGCAACTTGCACAATTTCACTACACGTTTGTCGCATTGTGCTATTTGGTTAACCTGAAATAGTAAATAATACATAATGTAGCTTACATACTAAATGGCAATAGTTTAAATGCCGTAGTAACTAATAACTGTAGCCCCGCGACGGTATAAATGCTATTGAGGACCGCTTGAATAATAAAAATATACTAAATATTTTTTTCCGTCGGTGAAGACATATCCTTTTCTGATTGAGATACTACAGAAAGACGTTATAAGTCGCAAACATTCGTTTTGCAGCGATTTGACCATTGCCGAGAAGCAACTTGCACAATTTCAGTACACCATATTCACATTTTGCTATTTGGTTAACCTGACATAGTAAACAATACATAATGTAACTTACGTACTAAATGGCAATAGTTTAAACGCCGTAGTAACTAATCACTGTAGCCCCGCGACGTTATAAATGCTATTGGGGACCGCTTGAATAATAAAAATATATTAAATAATTTTTTCCGTCGCTGAAGACATCTTGTTTTCTAATTGAGATACTACAGGAAGACGTTCAAACATTCGTTTTGCAGCGATTTGACCATTCCCGAGAAGCAACTTGCACAATTTCACTACACGTTTGTCCCATTGTGCTATTTGGTTAACCTGAAATAGTAAATAATACATAATGTAGCTTACGTACTAAACGGCAATAGTTTAAATGCCGTAGTAACTAATAACTGTAGCCCCGCGACGTTATAAATGCTATTGGGGACCGCTTGAATAATAAAAATATATTAAATCATTTTTTCCGTCGGTGCAGACATCTTCTTTTCTGATTGAGATACTACAGAAAGACGTTATAAGTCGAAAACATTCGTTTTGCAGAGATTTGACAATTGCCGAGAAGCAACTTGCACAATTTCAGTACACCATATTCACATTTTGCTATTTGGTTAACCTGACATAGTAAACAATACATAATGTAACTTAGGTACTAAATGGCAATAGTTTAAACGCCGTAGTAACTAATAACTGTATCCCCGCGACGTTATAAATGATATTGGGGACCGCTTGAATAATAAAAATATATTAAATAATTTTTTCCGTCGCTGGAGACATCTTGTTTTCTAATTGAGATACTACAGGAAGACGTTATAAGTCGCAAACATTCGTTTTGCAGCGATTTGACCATTCCCGAGAAGCAACTTGCACAATTTCACTACACGTTTGTCCCATTGTGCTATTTGGTTAACCTGAAATAGTAAATAATACATAATGTAGCTTACATACTAAATGGCAATAGTTTAAATGCCGTAGTAACTAATAACTGTAGCCCCGCGACGTTAAAAATGCTATTGGGGACCGCTTGAATAATAAAAATATATTAAATCATTTTTTCCGTCGGTGCAGACATCTTCTTTTCTGATTGAGATACTACAGAAAGCCGTTATAAGTCGAAAACATTCGTTTTGCAATGATTTGACAATTGCCGAGAAGCAACTTGCACAATTTCAGTACACCATATTCACATTTTGCTATTTGGTTAGCCTGACATAGTAAACAATACATAATGTAGCTTACGTACTAAACGGCAATAGTTTAAATGCCGTAGTAACTAATAACTGTAGCCCCGAGACGTTATAAATGCTATTGGGGACCGCTTGAATAATAAAAATATATTAAATAATTTTTTCCGTCGCTGGAGACATCTTGTTTTCTAATTGAGATACTACAGGAAGACGTTATAAGTCGCAAACATTCGTTTTGCAGCGATTTGACCATTCCCGAGAAGCAACTTGCACAATTTCACTACACGTTTGTCGCATTGTGCTATTTGGTTAACCTGAAATAGTAAATAATACATAATGTAGCTTACATACTAAATGGCAATAGTTTAAATGCCGTAGTAACTAATAACTGTAGCCCCGCGACGGTATAAATGCTATTGAGGACCGCTTGAATAATAAAAATATACTAAATATTTTTTTCCGTCGGTGAAGACATATCCTTTTCTGATTGAGATACTACAGAAAGACGTTATAAGTCGCAAACATTCGTTTTGCAGCGATTTGACCATTGCCGAGAAGCAACTTACACAATTTCAGTACACCATATTCACATTTTGCTATTTGGTTAACCTGACATAGTAAACAATACATAATGTAACTTACGTACTAAATGGCAATAGTTTAAACGCCGTAGTAACTAATCACTGTAGCCCCGCGACGTTATAAATGCTATTGGGGACCGCTTGAATAATAAAAATATATTAAATAATTTTTTCCGTCGCTGGAGACATCTTGTTTTCTAATTGAGATACTACAGGAAGACGTTATAAGTCGCAAACATTCGTTTTGCAGCGATTTGACCATTCCCGAGAAGCAACTTGCACAATTTCACTACACGTTTGTCCCATTGTGCTATTTGGTTAACCTAAAATAGTAAATAATACATAATGTAGCTTACGTACTAAACGGCAATAGTTTAAATGCCGTAGTAACTAATAACTGTAGCCCCGCGACGTTATAAATGCTATTGGGGACCGCTTGAATAATAAAAATATATTAAATAATTTTTCCCGTCGCTGGAGACATCTTGTTTTCTAATTGAGATACTACAGGAAGACGTTATAAGTCGCAAACATTCGTTTTGCAGCGATTTGACCATTCCCGAGAATCAACTTGCACAATTTCACTACACGTTTGTCCCATTGTGCTATTTGGTTAACCTGAAATAGTAAATAATACATAATGTAGCTTACATACTAAATGGCAATAGTTTAAATGCCGTAGTAACTAATAACTGTAGCCCCGCGACGTTAAAAATGTTATTGGGGACTGCTTGAATAATAAAAATATATTAAATCATTTTTTCCGTCGGTGCAGACATCTTCTTTTCTGATTGAGATACTACAGAAAGCCGTTATAAGTCGAAAACATTCGTTTTGCAGTGATTTGACAATTGCCGAGAAGCAACTTGCACAATTTCAGTACACCATATTCACATTTTGCTATTTGGTTAGCCTGACATAGTAAACAATACATAATGTAGCTTACGTACTAAACGGCAATAGTTTAAATGCCGTAGTAACTAATAACTGTAGCCCCGCGACGTTATAAATGCTATTGGGGACCGCTTGAATAATAAAAATATATTAAATAATTTTTTCCGTCGCTGGAGACATCTTGTTTTCTAATTGAGATACTACAGGAAGACGTTATAAGTCGCAAACATTCGTTTTGCAGCGATTTGACCATTCCCGAGAAGCAACTTGCACAATTTCACTACACGTTTGTCGCATTGTGCTATTTGGTTAACCTGAAATAGTAAATAATACATAATGTAGCTTACATACTAAATGGCAATAGTTTAAATGCCGTAGTAACTAATAACTGTAGCCCCGCGACGGTATAAATGCTATTGAGGACCGCTTGAATAATAAAAATATACTAAATATTTTTTTCCGTCGGTGAAGACATATCCTTTTCTGATTGAGATACTACAGAAAGACGTTATAAGTCGAAAACATTCGTTTTGCAGCGATTTGGCCATTGCCGAGAAGCAACTTGCACAATTTCAGTACACCATATTCACATTTTGCTATTTGGTTAACCTGACATAGTAAACAATACATAATGTAACTTACGTACTAAATGGCAATAGTTTAAACGCCGTAGTAACTAATCACTGTAGCCCCGCGACGTTATAAATGCTATTGGGGACCGCTTGAATAATAAAAATATATTAAATAATTTTTTCCGTCGCTGGAGACATCTTGTTTTCTAATTGAGATACTACAGGAAGACGTTATAAGTCGCAAACATTCGTTTTGCAGCGATTTGACCATTCCCGAGAAGCAACTTGCACAATTTCACTACACGTTTGTCGCATTGTGCTATTTGGTTAACCTGAAATAGTAAATAATACATAATGTAGCATACATACTAAATGGCAATTGTTTAAATGCCGTAGTAACTAATAACTGTAGCCCCGCGACGGTATAAATGCTATTGAGGACCGCTTGAATAATAAAAATATACTAAATATTTTTTTCCGTCGGTGAAGACTTATCCTTTTCTGATTGAGATACTACAGAAAGACGTTATAAGTCGAAAACATTCGTTTTGCAGCGATTTGACCATTGCCGAGAAGCAACTTGCACAATTTCAGTACACCATATTCACATTTTGCTATTTGGTTAACCTGACATAGTAAACAATACATAATGTAACTTACGTACTAAATGGCAATAGTTTAAACGCCGTAGTAACTAATCACTGTAGCCCCGCGACGTTATAAATGCTATTGGGGACCGCTTGAATAATAAAAATATATTAAATAATTTTTTCCGTCGCTGGAGACATCTTGTTTTCTAATTGAGATACTACAGGAAGACGTTATAAGTCGCAAACATTCGTTTTGCAGCGATTTCACCATTCCCGAGAAGCAACTTGCACAATTTCACTACACGTTTGTCCCATTGTGCTATTTGGTTAACCTGAAATAGTAAATAATACATAATGTAGCTTACGTACTAAACGGCAATAGTTTAAATGCCGTAGTAACTAATAACTGTAGCCCCGCGACGTTATAAATGCTATTGGGGACCGCTTGAATAATAAAAATATATTAAATCATTTTTTCCGTCGGTGCAGACATCTTCTTTTCTGATTGAGATACTACAGAAAGACGTTATAAGTCGAAAACATTCGTTTTGCAGCGATTTGACAATTCCGAGAAGCAACTTGCACAATTTCAGTACACCATATTCACATTTTGCTATTTGGTTAACCTGACATAGTAAACAATACATAATGTAACTTAGGTACTAAATGGCAATAGTTTAAACGCCGTAGTAACTAATAACTGTATCCCCGCGACGTTATAAATGCTATTGGGGACCGCTTGAATAATAAAAATATATTAAATAATTTTTTCCGTCGCTGGAGACATCTTGTTTTCTAATTGAGATACTACAGGAAGACGTTATAAGTCGCAAACATTCGTTTTGCAGCGATTTGACCATTCCCGAGAAGCAACTTGCACAATTTCACTACACGTTTGTCCCATTGTGCTATTTGGTTAACCTGAAATAGTAAATAATACATAATGTAGCTTACATACTAAATGGCAATAGTTTAAATGCCGTAGTAACTAATAACTGTAGCCCCGCGACGTTATAAATGCTATTGGGGACCGCTTGAATAATAAAAATATATTAAATAATTTTTTCCGTCGCTGCAGACATCTTCTTTTCTGATTGAGATACTACAGGAAGACGTTATAAGTAGCAAACATTCGTTTTGCAGCGAATTGACCATTCCCGAGAAGCAACTTGCACAATTTCAGTACACGGTTTTCACATTGTGCTATTTGGTTAACCTGACATAGTATATAATACATAATGTACCTTACATTCTAAATGGCAATAGTTTAAATGTCGTAGTAATTAATAACTTTTGAAACGTTATAAATGCTATTGGGGACAGCTTGAATAATAAAAATATATTAAATAATTTTTTCCGTCGGTGCAGACATCTTCTTTTCTGATTGAGATACTACAGGAAGACGTTATAAGTCGCAAACATTCGTATTGCAGCGAATTGACCATTCCCGAGAAGCAACTTGCACAATTTCAGTACACGGTTTTCACATTGTGCTATTTGGTTAACCTGACATAGTATATAATACATAATGTAGCTTACATACTAAATGGCAATAGTTTAAATGTCGTAGTAATTAATAACTTTATAAACGTTATAAATGCTATTGGGGACAGTTTGATTAATAAAAATATATTAAATAATTTTTTCCGTCGGTGCAGACATCGTCTTTTCTGATTGAGATACTACAGAAAGACGTTATAAGTCGCAAACATTCGTTTTGCAGCGAATTGACCATTCCCGAGAAGCAACTTGCACAATTTCAGTACACGGTTTTCACATTGTGCTATTTGGTTAACCTGAAATAGTAAATAATACATAATGTAGCTTACATACTAAATGGCAATAGTTTGAATGCCGTAGTAACTAATAACTGTAGCCCCGCGACGTTATAAATGCTATTGGGGACCGCTTGAATAATAAAAATATATTAAATAATTTTTTCCGTCGCTGCAGACATCTTCTTTTCTGATTGAGATACTACAGGAAGACGTTATAAGTAGCAAACATTCGTTTTGCAGCGAATTGACCATTCCCGAGAAGCAACTTGCACAATTTCACTACACGTTTGTCCCATTGTGCTATTTGGTTAACCTGAAATAGTAAATAATACATAATGTAGCTTACATACTAAATGGCAATAGTTTAAATGCCGTAGTAACTAATAACTGTAGCCCCGCGACGTTATAAATGCTATTGGGGACCGCTTAAATAATAAAAATATATTAAATAATTTTTTCCGTCGCTGCAGACATCTTCTTTTCTGATTGAGATACTACAGGAAGACGTTATAAGTAGCAAACATTCGTTTTGCAGCGAATTGACCATTCCCGAGAAGCAACTTGCACAATTTCAGTACACGGTTTTCACATTGTGCTATTTGGTTAACCTGACATAGTATATAATACATAATGTAGCTTACATTCTAAATGGCAATAGTTTAAATGTCGTAGTAATTAATAACTTTTGAAACGTTATAAATGCTATTGGGGACAGCTTGAATAATAAAAATATATTAAATAATTTTTTCCGTCGGTGCAGACATCTTCTTTTCTGATTGAGATACTACAGGAAGACGTTATAAGTCGCAAACATTCGTATTGCAGCGAATTGACCATTCCCTAGAAGCAACTTGCACAATTTCAGTACACGGTTTTCACATTGTGCTATTTGGTTAACCTGACATAGTATATAATACATAATGTAGCTTACATACTAAATGGCAATAGTTTAAATGTCGTAGTAATTAATAACTTTATAAACGTTATAAATGCTATTGGGGACAGTTTGATTTATAAAAATATATTAAATAATTTTTTCCGTCGGTGCAGACATCGTCTTTTCTGATTCTGATACTACAGAAAGACGTTATAAGTCGCAAACATTCGTTTTGCAGCGAATTGACCATTCCCGAGAAGCAACTTGCACAATTTCAGTACACGGTTTTCACATTGTGCTATTTGGTTAACCTGACATAGTATATAATACATAATGTAGCTTACATTCTAAATGGCAATAGTTTAAATGTCGTAGTAATTAATAACTTTTGAAACGTTATAAATGCTATTGGGGACAGCTTGAATAATAAAAATATATTAAATAATTTTTTCCGTCGGTGCAGACATCTTCTTTTCTGATTGAGATACTACAGGAAGACGTTATAAGTCGCAAACATTCGTATTGCAGCGAATTGACCATTCCCTAGAAGCAACTTGCACAATTTCAGTACACGGTTTTCACATTGTGCTATTTGGTTAACCTGACATAGTATATAATACATAATGTAGCTTACATACTAAATGGCAATAGTTTAAATGTCGTAGTAATTAATAACTTTATAAACGTTATAAATGCTATTGGGGACAGTTTGATTAATAAAAATATATTAAATAATTTTTTCCGTCGGTGCAGACATCGTCTTTTCTGATTCTGATACTACAGAAAGACGTTATAAGTCGCAAACATTCGTTTTGCAGCGAATTGACCATTCCCGAGAAGCAACTTGCACAATTTCAGTACACGGTTTTCACATTGTGCTATTTGGTTAACCTGAAATAGTAAATAATACATAATGTAGCTTACATACTAAATGGCAATAGTTTGAATGCCGTAGTAACTAATAACTGTAGCCCCGCGACGTTATAAATGCTATTGGGGACCGCTTGAATAATAAAAATATATTAAATAATTTTTTCCGTCGCTGCAGACATCTTCTTTTCTGATTGAGATACTACAGAAAGACGTTATAAGTAGCAAACATTCGTTTTGCAGCGAATTGACCATTCCCGAGAAGCAACTTGCACAATTTCACTACACGTTTGTCCCATTGTGCTATTTGGTTAACCTGAAATAGTAAATAATACATAATGTAGCTTACATACTAAATGGCAATAGTTTAAATGCCGTAGTAACTAATAACTTTAGCCCCGCGACGTTATAAATGCTATTGGGGACCGCTTAAATAATAAAAATATATTAAATAATTTTTTCCGTCGCTGCAGACATCTTCTTTTCTGATTGAGATACTACAGGAAGACGTTATAAGTAGCAAACATTCGTTTTGCAGCGAATTGACCATTCCCGAGAAGCAACTTGCACAATTTCAGTACACGGTTTTCACATTGTGCTATTTGGTTAACCTGACATAGTATATAATACATAATGTAGCTTACATTCTAAATGGCAATAGTTTAAATGTCGTAGTAATTAATAACTTTTGAAACGTTATAAATGCTATTGGGGACAGCTTGAATAATAAAAATATATTAAATAATTTTTTCCGTCGGTGCAGACATCTTCTTTTCTGATTGAGATACTACAGGAAGACGTTATAAGTCGCAAACATTCGTTTTGCAGCGATTTGACCATTCCCGAGAAGCAACTTGCACAATTTCACTACACGTTTGTCACATTGTGCTATTTGATTAACCTGAAATAGTAAATAATACATAATGTAGCTTACATACTAAATGGCAATAGTTTAAATGCCGTAGTAACTAATAACTGTAGCCCCGCGACGTTATAAATGCTATTGGGGACCGCTTGAATAATAAAAATATATTAAATAATTTTTTCCGTCGGTGCAGACATCGTCTTTTCTGATTGAGATACTACAGAAAGACGTTATAAGTCGCAAACATTCGTTTTGCAGCGAATTGACCATTCCCGAGAAGCAACTTGCACAATTTCAGTACACGGTTTTCACATTGTGCTATTTGGTTAACCTGAAATAGTAAATAATACATAATGTAGCTTACATACTAAATGGCAATAGTTTGAATGCCGTAGTAACTAATAACTGTAGCCCCGCGACGTTATAAATGCTATTGGGGACCGCTTGAATAATAAAAATATATTAAATAATTTTTTCCGTCGCTGCAGACATCTTCTTTTCTGATTGAGATACTACAGGAAGACGTTATAAGTAGCAAACATTCGTTTTGCAGCGAATTGACCATTCCCGAGAAGCAACTTGCACAATTTCACTACACGTTTGTCCCATTGTGCTATTTGGTTAACCTGAAATAGTAAATAATACATAATGTAGCTTACATACTAAATGGCAATAGTTTAAATGCCGTAGTAACTAATAACTGTAGCCCCGCGACGTTATAAATGCTATTGGGGACCGCTTAAATAATAAAAATATATTAAATAATTTTTTCCGTCGCTGCAGACATCTTCTTTTCTGATTGAGATACTACAGGAAGACGTTATAAGTAGCAAACATTCGTTTTGCAGCGAATTGACCATTCCCGAGAAGCAACTTGCACAATTTCAGTACACGGTTTTCACATTGTGCTATTTGGTTAACCTGACATAGTATATAATACATAATGTAGCTTACATTCTAAATGGCAATAGTTTAAATGTCGTAGTAATTAATAACTTTTGAAACGTTATAAATGCTATTGGGGACAGCTTGAATAATAAAAATATATTAAATAATTTTTTCCGTCGGTGCAGACATCTTCTTTTCTGATTGAGATACTACAGGAAGACGTTATAAGTCGCAAACATTCGTATTGCAGCGAATTGACCATTCCCTAGAAGCAACTTGCACAATTTCAGTACACGGTTTTCACATTGTGCTATTTGGTTAACCTGACATAGTATATAATACATAATGTAGCTTACATACTAAATGGCAATAGTTTAAATGTCGTAGTAATTAATAACTTTATAAACGTTATAAATGCTATTGGGGACAGTTTGATTAATAAAAATATATTAAATAATTTTTTCCGTCGGTGCAGACATCGTCTTTTCTGATTCTGATACTACAGAAAGACGTTATAAGTCGCAAACATTCGTTTTGCAGCGAATTGACCATTCCCGAGAAGCAACTTGCACAATTTCAGTACACGGTTTTCACATTGTGCTATTTGGTTAACCTGACATAGTATATAATACATAATGTACCTTACATTCTAAATGGCAATAGTTTAAATGTCGTAGTAATTAATAACTTTTGAAACGTTATAAATGCTATTGGGGACAGCTTGAATAATAAAAATATATTAAATAATTTTTTCCGTCGGTGCAGACATCTTCTTTTCTGATTGAGATACTACAGGAAGACGTTATAAGTCGCAAACATTCGTATTGCAGCGAATTGACCATTCCCTAGAAGCAACTTGCACAATTTCAGTACACGGTTTTCACATTGTGCTATTTGGTTAACCTGACATAGTATATAATACATAATGTAGCTTACATACTAAATGGCAATAGTTTAAATGTCGTAGTAATTAATAACTTTATAAACGTTATAAATGCTATTGGGGACAGTTTGATTAATAAAAATATATTAAATAATTTTTTCCGTCGGTGCAGACATCGTCTTTTCTGATTCTGATACTACAGAAAGACGTTATAAGTCGCAAACATTCGTTTTGCAGCGAATTGACCATTCCCGAGAAGCAACTTGCACAATTTCAGTACACGGTTTTCACATTGTGCTATTTGGTTAACCTGAAATAGTAAATAATACATAATGTAGCTTACATACTAAATGGCAATAGTTTGAATGCCGTAGTAACTAATAACTGTAGCCCCGCGACGTTATAAATGCTATAGGGGACCGCTTGAATAATAAAAATATATTAAATAATTTTTTCCGTCGCTGCAGACATCTTCTTTTCTGATTGAGATACTACAGAAAGACGTTATAAGTAGCAAACATTCGTTTTGCAGCGAATTGACCATTCCCGAGAAGCAACTTGAACAATTTCACTACACGTTTGTCCCATTGTGCTATTTGGTTAACCTGAAATAGTAAATAATACATAATGTAGCTTACATACTAAATGGCAATAGTTTAAATGCCGTAGTAACTAATAACTGTAGCCCCGCGACGTTATAAATGCTATTGGGGACCGCTTAAATAATAAAAATATATTAAATAATTTTTTCCGTCGCTGCAGACATCTTCTTTTCTGATTGAGATACTACAGGAAGACGTTATAAGTAGCAAACATTCGTTTTGCAGCGAATTGACCATTCCCGAGAAGCAACTTGCACAATTTCAGTACACGGTTTTCACATTGTGCTATTTGGTTAACCTGACATAGTATATAATACATAATGTAGCTTACATTCTAAATGGCAATAGTTTAAATGTCGTAGTAATTAATAACTTTTGAAACGTTATAAATGCTATTGGGGACAGCTTGAATAATAAAAATATATTAAATAATTTTTTCCGTCGGTGCAGACATCTTCTTTTCTGATTGAGATACTACAGGAAGACGTTATAAGTCGCAAACATTCGTTTTGCAGCGATTTGACCATTCCCGAGAAGCAACTTGCACAATTTCACTACACGTTTGTCACATTGTGCTATTTGATTAACCTGAAATAGTAAATAATACATAATGTAGCTTACATACTAAATGGCAATAGTTTAAATGCCGTAGTAACTAATAACTGTAGCCCCGCGACGTTATAAATGCTATTGGGGACCGCTTGAATAATAAAAATATATTAAATAATTTTTTCAGTCGCTGCAGACATCTTCTTTTCTGATTGAGATACTACAGGAAGACGTTATAAGTAGCAAACATTCGTTTTGCAGCGAATTGACCATTCCCGAGAAGCAACTTGCACAATTTCAGTACACGGTTTTCACATTGTGCTATTTGATTAACCTGACATAGTATATAATACATAATGTAGCTTAGATTCTAAATGGCAATAGTTTAAATGTCGTAGTAATTAATAACTTTTGAAACGTTATAAATGCTATTGGGGACAGCTTGAATAATAAAAATATATTAAATAATTTTTTCCGTCGGTGCAGACATCTTCTTTTCTGATTGAGATACTACAGGAAGACGTTATAAGTCGCAAACATTCGTTTTGCAGCGAATTGACCATTCCCGAGAAGCAACTTGCACAATTTCAGTACACGGTTTTCACATTGTGCTATTTGGTTAACCTGACATAGTATATAATACATAATGTAGCTTACATTCTAAATGGCAATAGTTTAAATGTCGTAGTAATTAATAACTTTTGAAACGTTATAAATGCTATTGGGGACCGCTTGAATAATAAAAATTATTAAATAATATTTCCGTCGGTGCAGACATCTTCTTTTCTGATTGAGATACTACAGGAAGACGTTATAAGTCGCAAACATTCGTTTTGCAGCGAATTGACCATTCCCGAGAAGCAACTTGCACAATTTCAGTACACGGTTTTCACATTGTGCTATTTGGTTAACCTGACATAGTATATAATACATAATGTAGCTTACATACTAAATGGCAATAGTTTCAATGTCGTAGTAATTAATAACTTTATAAACGTTATAAATGCTATTGGGGACAGCTTGATTAATAAAAATATATTAAATAATTTTTTCCGTCGGTGCAGACATCGTCTTTTCTGATTGAGATACTACAGAAAGACGTTATAGTTTGCAAACATTCGTTTGGCAGCGATTTGAACACTCCCGAGAAGCAACTAACATAATTTCAGTACACGTTTTTCACATTGTGCTATTTGGTTAACCTGAAATAGTAAATAATACATAATGTAGCTTACATACTAAATGGCAATAGTTTAAATGTCGTAGTAATTAATAACTTTATAAACGTTATAAATGCTATTGTGGACAGCTTGCATAATAAAAATATATTAAATATTTTTTTCCGTCGGTGCAGACATCTTCTTTTCTGATTGAGATACTGCAGAAAGACGTTATAAGTAGCAAACATTCGTTCTGCAGCGAGTTGACCTTTCCCGAGAAGCAACTTGCACAATTTCAGTACACGCTATTCACATTTTGCTATTTGGTTAACCTCACATAGTAAACAATACATAATGTAGCTTACATACTAAACGGCAATAGTTTAAATACCGTAGCAATTGATAACTGTAGCCCCGCGACGTTATCAATGCTACTGCGCTTCGCTTGAATAATCAAAATATATTAAATAATTTTTCCGTCGGTGGAGACATCTTCTTTTCTAATTGAGTTACTACAGGAAGACGTTATAACTCGCAAACATTCGTTTTGCAGCGATTTGACCATTCCCGAGAAACAACTTCCAGATTTTCAGTACACGTTTTTCACATTGTGTTATTTGGTTAACCTGACATAGTAAATAATACATAATGTAGCTTACATACTAAACGGCAATAGTTTAAATGCCGTAGTAATTAATAACTGTGGCCCCGCAACGTTATAAATGCTATTGGGGACCGCTTGAATAATAAAAGTATATTAAATAATTTTTTCCGTCGGTGCAGACATCTTGTTTTCTGATTGAGATACTGCAGAAAGACGTTATAAGTCGCAAACATTCGTTCTGCAGCGAGTTGACCTTTCCCGAGAAGCAACTTGCACAATTTTAGTACACGTTTTTCACATTATGCAATTTGGTTAACCTGACATAGTAAACAATACATAATGTAGCTTACGTACTAAATGGCGATAGTTTAAATGCCGTAGTAATTAATAACTGTAGCCCCGCGACGTTATAAATGCTATTGGGGACCGCTTGAGTAATAAAAATATATTAAATAATTTTTTCCGTCGGTGCAGACATCTTCCTTTCTGATTGAGATACTACAGAAAGACGTTATAAGTCGCAAACATTCGTTTTGCAGCGATTTGACCATTCCCGAGATGCAACTAGCATAATTTCAGTACACGATTTTTACATTGTGCTATTTGGTTAACCTGACATAGCAAATAATACATAATGTAGCCTACATACTAAATGGCAATAGTTTAAATGCCGTAGTAATTAATAACTGTAGATCCGCGACGTTATAAATGCTATTGGGCACCGCTTCAATAATAAAAATATATTTTAAATATTTTTTCCGTTGGTGCAGATATCCTCTTTTCTGATTGAGATACTACACAAAGACGTTGTAAGTCGCAAACGTAACAACTACTTTCAATCAAAATAAATTTGGCCCTGGTAAGCGTGCCATCACTAACAGTTGCTCAATAACTGGCTTAGAATTGATTGTAGTGGTTGTAGACGCTGTAGAAATACATTTGGGATTTATTTAGCCATATAATACTATTATATCAAATTTTTTGCACCCAGAAAATACAAGTTTAATTGTTTAGTATTCAGGTACGTTAAAACGTCGGAAAAACACGTTTTGCAGTAAATATTAAGTACAGAAAATATTATTGTACTGCTATAATACCTGCTGTCAATCAAAATATAATAATTTTGGCCCTGGTAAGAATGCCATCACTAACAGGTGCTCAATAACTGGTTGAGAATTGATTGTAGTTGTTGTAAAGGCTGTAGGACTGCATTTGGAACTTATTTAGTTATATAAAACCACTATATCAAATTTTTCTGCATCTACAAAATACAATTTCAATAGTATAGGATTCAGGTACGTTAAAACGTTTAAAGAACACGTTTGCAGTAAATATTAACTACATAAAATGTTATTGTGCTGCTATAATATCTACGTTCGATCAAAATATAATAATTTTGGCCCTGGTAAGTGTGCCATCACTAATAGGTGCTCAATAACTGGCTTAGAATTGATTGAAGTGATTGTAGACGCGGTAGGAGTGCATTTGGAACTCATTTAGCTATATAAAACTACTACATCAAATTTTTCTGCATCCGAAAAATTCAATTTCTAAAATTAAGTATTGAGGTACGTTAAAACGTCTAAAGAACAAGTTTCGCAGTAAATATTCACTACAGAAAATATTATTGTACTGCTATAATACCTACTGTCAATCAAAATATAATAATTTTGGCCCTGGTAAGAGTGCCATCACTAACAGGTACTCAATAACTGGTTGAGAATTGATTGTAGTCGTTGTAAACGCTGTAGGAGTGCATTTGGAACTTATTTAGCCATATAAAACCACTATATCAGATTTTTATGCATCTACAAAATACAATTTCAATAGTATAGTATTCAGGTACGTTAAAAAGTTTAAATAACACGTTTGCAGTAAATATTAACTACATAAAATGTTATTGTGCTGCTATAATATCTACTTTCGATCAAAATATAATAATTTTGGCCCTGGCAAGTGTGCCATCACTAACAGGTGCTCAATAACTGGCTTAGAATTGATTGTAGTGATTGTAGACGCGGTAGAAGTGCATTTGGAACTCATTTAGCTATATAAAACTACTACATCAAATTTTTCTACATCCGAAAAATTCAAGTTCAATAATTAAGTATTGAGGTACGTTAAAACGTCTAAAGCACAAGTTTCGCAGTAAATATTCACTACAGAAAATATTATTATACTGCTATAATACCTGCTGTCAATCAAAATATAATAATTTTGGCTCTGGTAAGCGTACCATCACTAACAGGTGCTGAATAATTGGCTTAGAATTGATTGTAGTGGTTGTAGACGCTGTAGGAGGCATTTGGAACTCATTTAGCCGTATAAAACCACTACATCAAATTTTTCTGCATCCAAAAAATACAAGTTTAATTATTTAGTATTCAGGTACGTTAAAAGGTCTGAAAAACACGTTTCGCAGTCAATATTAACTACAGTAAATATTATTGAACTACTATAATACCTACTTTCAATCAAAATATAATAATTTTGGACCTGGTAAGCGTGCCATCACTAACAGGTGATCAATAACAGGTTGAGAATTGATTCTAGTGGTTGTAGACGCTGTAGGAGTGCATTTGGAACGTATTTAGCCATATAAAACCACTATATCAAATTTTTCTGCATCCAAAAAATACAAGTTCAATAGTATAGAATTCAGGTACGTTAAAACGTCTAAAGAACACGTTTTGCAATTAATATTAACTACTGAAAATATTATTGTTCTGCTATAATATCTACTCCAGATCAAAATATAATAATTTTAGCCCCGGTAAGCGTGCCATAACTAACAGGTGCTCAATAACTGGCTTAGAACTGATTGTAGGTAGTGGTTGTAGACGCTGTAGGAGTGCATTTGGAACTCATTTAGCCGCATAAAACCACTATATCAAATTTTTCTGCATCCAAAAAATACAAGTTCAATGGTTTAGTATTCAGGTACGTTAAAACGTCTAAAAAACACGTTTTGCAATAAATATCAACTACATAAAATATTATTGTACTACTGTAATACCTACTTTCAATCAAAACATAATAATTTTGGCCCTGGTAAGCGTGCCATCATTAACAGGTGCTCAATAATTGGCTTAGAATTGAATATCTTACTTAGAATAGATTGTAGTAGTTGTAGACGCTGTAGGAGTGCATTTGGAACTCATTTAGCCATATGAAACCACTATATCAAAATTTTCTGCATCCAAAAAATACAAGTTCAATGGTTTAGTATTCAGATACTTTAAAACGTCTGAAAAACAAGTTTTGCGGTAAAAATTAACTACAGAAAATATTACTGTACTACCTACTATAACAGCTAGTGCCGACCAAAATATAATAATTATTGCCAGAGTAAGCTTGCCATCACTATCACGCGCTCAATAACTGGCTAAGAATTGACTGCAGTGCTAATAGCCTTTGTAGTAGTATATTTGGAAATCGTTTGACCATATATCACTACTATATCAAATGTTTCTGCATCCAAAAAATTCAAGTTCAATAGTTTAGTATTCAGGTACGTTAAAACGTCTGAAAATCACGTTTCGCAGTAAATATTAACTAGAGAAAATATTATTGTACTACTATAATAGCTAGTGCCGACCCTCAGTTTGTGTCACAACTGACGCAAAACTTAACCTCCTAACCTGGAATTTGATATAGACTTACAGTACCACCAACATAAACTGTGCCAACCTAAGAAAAAAAATCACAACTATTTATGGTGACCCGGTATCATTAATATCAAAACTTTAAGTTTCACATTCTCTTCATGGAATAAAATAAGATTTTCTTCAAATTAATAATATACGATCAATGAAAAAATATTGTAACTAACTCGTATGTTTATCGGCGATTAATAATCTCTACAATTAACGCGCTCGCTGGCCATCGCGCGTTAAAATGTTTCGATTATGAATCGCTCTCATTACCATACTTGTTTGTTAAATAACTAAAGTACGTTTTTTTTCCTATAAAAATTTTCAAGGTTAAAGAATTTAGGGTTTATGTTGGCATAACTTGGATTCCTTTAAAAATATATATGTTGGTAGAATTTGTTTTAGTAACCTTTTAGAACTAAAAAATGGTGGAAAATTTAAAATCTGGCATTAAAGTTCTCTTCAAAAGCTCTTGCT